>OVBE01007223.1:0-18739 GCA_900406425.1 Iberis pinnata
CTGTGGTTCGATACCCTATCTTTACTACATTGAGCTGTTCTCTACAGTAATAGACTATGATTAAATTCTAGCCCTGTCAATTACTTAAGAAGAAGTAGTCAGACCACTTGGTGACATATTACTTAAGAAGAAATAGTCAGACCACTTGGAGTATCTTTGTTTTGAGAACAATAATAAAGATCAAGGTTATACATAAACCTTGGACAGAATTGAAGTGATCTTATATTAGAAGATCAGAATCAGATTTAAGTGTGTTGAGCAATGTTTAAGCTGTTAATTAGTAGTCAAGGCATAAGATAAACTTCAAGAAGTGTTCTGGAAGAAATATAGATGTTGGAACATCAAAGGAAGAAGTAAAAGGATGATTTTAGCATTAATTACAAGTCTGGCACAAGTACAAATTATGTTTGCCTCACTCTTTTATACATCAGTTTACTTTGTGCTCTAGTACACTCTTTTATCTTGTGTAGAATAGACTCACCTTGTAGATCTATATTAGTTTGTATGTTCCTATATTGAATCAACCAAGAGAGATTTATTCTTCTCTCTAGTAAATTTCGAATTCTCCTTCTCTCTCACTTGTTCTTCATCCTTTACACACAAATGCTTCAATTCTTTATGTTCTAACAATCTGTAATGTTTCAAGTGAGAATAATCTTCTCTACTTATACATTCTGGTTCTTAATATCTCTCAATACTCTAAAGGATTCTTTACTTGCACACTCTCGATTTCTTTCTTCTCAAGTGTAAAAACTTACCCTTGCTTTCTTGGTTCTCATATTTATCCTATCTTTCACTTAAATTCTAACAAGATGTCATTGTTATCAAAGTTCCAAAAGAAATTTATTATTTCTTCTTATTAATTAATACTTTTTATTTTTGTATATATACTTTTTTACATTATTTAAATATTTGTTTATAATTCATATGGATCTTGGGATAGTGGACTGCCAAAGTGTTATTCTTCGTCGTCTTGATTAATACTATCACTATCTTCATCAGAACTGACATGAAGTAGTTTTTGACTCAAGGTTTTGAGGGTTTCTTTTAATTTGGCTTTTTTCTTATCTTTTGGGAAGAAGCAAAGCATGTTAATTTACATGGACTTGGTGATTTTTGAGGAATTGGAGTGGGTGGTTTTGATGAATTGGAGTGGATGGTTTTTGAGTAAGTTGGCTAGGAAGCAACAAGGGAATATATTTGGATATTTATTTGACCAATAATCGGTCATGGCGGCCAGTTTGGAAAAAAAATTAAATGTTGGATAGAAAGCATCGGTCCATATTGTATTTATCCCACCATTTAACATGGTAGTATTTAACAAGAGAATATGGCATATCGGGTAAGGCAATGATGAGGTTAAAGTGCCAAGAACAGATCCATGGTATACCCATGTTTGCATGGATTAATTTTTTTTTGGTATGGCCCTCTGGCTTTGTTGGTGATATGTTTGGCGTAGTATGGGTAAGACGTTTTAATAATTTCCAATGGATAAATTTCTTCATACGTTCGAAACCAATTCCACTATTCATTGAACCATCCTGCTACGTATTTAGGGAATTTTGGGTCTAAGGATATGAACCAAATGGTCAAAGGGACATAGGTAAAGAATCGGAACCAAGCGTTTTGATAATCAGTGTAAGAGTAGCTAGGAACTGGATATCCTGGTTGGGAGAAGGGTGTTGATGTATGGAGATATAAAAAACCAAGGTCTTGGATAGAGGCTATGCGAAGTATTTTACAGGTGGAATATGAGATATGATTTGGATTTGTTTTCTCTGGGTAATGAATAACTTCGATAGATTTAGAGTCTACCAGAATATACTCGTAATAGGTTCTATTTTTGGTTATATTATCAGTTAGGTAAAGAGTGTCTTGATAAAATGTCCGGTTAACAAACTGTTGGAGTGTCTTTGAGTTTTAATGGTTCGATATAATGAGTGGTCATGAGATGTTGTTGTTGTGGTTTAAGGAAATAGGTAGATTTGGTTGGTGTTTCTTGGGTAGCTGTTGAAGTTTGGCATTTTCCTGTAGCTACGACTTTTGACTAAGATAAGGGTGGAAATTTAGCAAGAGATGAGTATTGGTTTTGCGTAGTTAAATTTTTCCTTTGTAAATATGGTTGATTCTTGATATAATTCAATGATGTCATTGGTTTCTTGGATTTCAAATCAGTCATCTTGTATATTGATTTGAATATCTGTATTTTACCTTGCAAAAATTTTCTTGTTAGAAAATCAGGTAAAAAATTATTTTCGCCTTTAATGTATTGAATATCAAAATCAAAAATCAAAATAATAGCTTGCAATATGGCAAAAAATTGTTTTGATTCTTTTGAAACTAGATTTTTAACATCTTTGTTTAAAATTTCTTTAGCTGACTTACACTCAACTCTTAGTAGGAATTTTTTTTTTTTTATTAGATCATCTTGAAATTTAAAAATGCAATTGACTATAGAGAGAACTTCTTTTAACAGTTGAATAATTTTTTTGAGGTCCTAACCAAATTCCTGAATGATATCTAACTATTGACTCTAGACTGGAGTCAGGTAATTTTTTTTTAAGATCCCTCCAAATCCTAGTTCCGAAGCATCAATTTCTATCATCATATGTGCTTCTGGATTTACAGTTAAACAAGGATGATATTTGACTTTTTGTTTAATTTGTTGTACTAGTTGAGTATGTTGAGTTGTGGATTTGGAATTTTATGAAGCTGATGAAATAGAGGTTGTATAGTTCTTCAAAGATTTGGTAGGAAGTCAGAAACATAATTTAGACATCCTAAAAATCTTTGAAGTTGTGTTTTCTCATCATTCATCTGGAAATTTAGATGCAAATTCTATTAATCTTGAAATAGGGGTGATAGTTTCTTGATAAATATTATGTCCTAAGAATCTTATTTTAGTTTGGAATAACGACATCTTTTGGCTGATATTTCTAATTCATGTTTCTTAAAAAATATTTAAAAATGTGTGTAAATGATTAATATGTTGGTCTATTGATGTTGAATAGACAAGTACATCATCAATATACACAATCGTGAATTTTGAGTAATTGTTAAATATATCATTCATTATATGCTGAAATTCAAAATGTGCATTTTTAAGTCCAAAAGGCATTACGTTCCATTCTTAATGTCCAAATGGTACTATAAATGCTGTTTTATATTTATCTTTTTCGGCTATTTGAATTTTCCAAAAGCCACTTTTCATATCAAATTTTGAATATATTTTTGCATTATATAAACTTTTCAATAAATCTTTTTTATTTGGTATTGGATATCTAATCTATTGTAGTACATCACTGAGAGGTTTATAATGAACTACTACTCGTGGTACTCCATATTCTTTCTCTGCTTGATTATTAACATAAAAAGCTGAACAACTCCAAAGTGATTTAGACGGTTTGATTAATTTTTTGTTTAGTAATTCATTTATTTCTTATTTTTTGTTGGTATATTTTTCTCGCTAAATTCTTTTATATGTGGGAGTTCAACAATATGTTATTTTCTTTCCTAAAATGCATTAGGTAAATCTGAACATATTTGATTTAATAAATTATTTTCAATCAATTTTATTTTTTCTTGTATATATGTAGCTTTAAGTTGTTCCTCTTTTTTTTTATAAGTTATTTCTTCTTATAAATGTTGAATATGACATTGTTTTCCATTTATTAAATTAATTGTTTTTTGTATAGTATTTTTTTGAAGATTAGTAATTTCTTTTGTTTTCATTAGTGATAAAAATTTGAATACTAATTTTGATCATATTACTTTTCTTGTTATACCTACCGCTATTACTTTAAATGGATATATTTGTGTAAACACGGAGTTCCTAATATTACTTGTTTTTACCTAAAATAAATTGGTTTTTAAAACAATATCCTTGATTACATATTTTTTGCACATGGTGGTTCATATTGTCTTTTTACATTGCTACCATTAGCTCCGCTTAATCTTTCAGTTGTTTTTTTATACTATTTAGTTGATATGACTTCTTCATGGATACAGTTATAATATGCACCTGTATCCATTAATGCAATTATGCTTATTTTGAAATTATGACCCATATGAAAAGTAATGTTTGTGTACCATTTTTGATAATCAATTTTATTTATTATTTGAGTGTAATCGTTATCTTGTTGATCTATTTCATTTTTATTTTCTGGATTATTGGATGATGTTTGAGAATCATTTTTATTTTAATTAATGATATTCTTGCATTTATCTGTAATTGCTTAATTTCTTGTTGATTAATAATTGATTGTAATTCTTTAATTTTTTAATTTTATTTCCTTAATCTCACTTTGTAATTCTCTTGTTGATACTTGTTTAATTAGATTTTGTGTATGATACTTTTCAATTTAAGGCTAAATGGTTGTGGTGATGAGAAATGATTTTCGTACTTATTATATCTTTTAGTTTTAGTAAACATTCTTTTTAAATTCCGGGATCATCAATTTTATCAGTTATATCTAATAAGAATTATTTTATCATTATTTCTTGTTATTACATTAATTATTTTACAATTACATAAGTTGTCTGATAATTCTTGTGATTCTTTAGAAGAGTCACTTGAATTTTCAATTTCGTTTATCGAATAATTACTATCAGATTCTTCTGATAGTTCATATTTTGATATTAATAATTTAGTTAATTTTCTTGAATATCCAGTTGATCTTTGAGTATTTCATTTTTTTCTTCATTTTACACTAGTTGATTTATGTCCTGGTCGTTTACAATCCCAACATACTATCTTTTGCTAATTTAAACTTTTTGTTGCTTTTCGAATAATTTTGATTTTTGCATAATATTCGTTGGTTGGTTTTTCTAGGAATTTGTATTTTTATTGTAGTACTTTATGTGGTTAGACTTGTTTACGCCTATAATTTAATCGTTTTGTTCTAGAGGGTGGATTAAATTTATCGTATTCGTATTGTTCACAGAATGAATTCGTGGTTACTTAAAATTTATATTTATCATTTCATTTTTTATCTGTATGTTCTTGACATATAGACAATTCTTCTTTTTTAAAAAATGAAAATAATTGTGTTCCACAGAATAGGTCGTCTCTCAAAAATTTACTTTAATTTATTGATTACTCTTTCTGCGAAAAAAGACGGTAATTTTGCGATAAACCGTTTTTTCAAAAAGATTGATTACAACCATTTCGTTGAAATATATTTGTTACAAAGATATCTTTATACATTTAAAATCTTCTAAAGTTGGACATCTTAATTTGGTTAAAACTATTTTTTTACTTTCTAATTCTTCAAATGGATTTCAAATAAAATGTATATATTAAAGAGTAATTAATACTTCTACATCATATTTTCTTTTATAAAACCAACTTCTTCTTCTGTTCTTAATATCTTAACATGTTTTTTTATAGAATCTTAAGTAGGTATATCTAATGATTTATCCCACTGATATTTTAATGCTCTCGTAAATCCTGTTACTAACATCACACATGCTTGCTTATCAGTAAAATTAATATTTGTTACTTTATAAGCTACCATTCCCATTTCTTGTAGTACATTCATTATTTTATACTCAAAACGTCCATCAATATTCCATTCACATATCCCCTGTCTGGTATATACGTTGTTAGAATAGTTATGATGTTCTTCATATAATAAATCTGGTGGTGTATGTCTTAGATAATACGGTTTATTAGATATCATCATTCTTTTTTTAATTCTATTAATTTTTCGATTTTCATTTTCTGATTGTATAGACGTTTGAATAGATTCATTATCATTTTCACTACCACAACAGAAATTGATATGAAAAATATGATTTTATATTGATCGACAATTTTCTCTAAAGATGAACTCGCTTACAAGTGTTAAGCTTAAAAAAGTGAAAAAGATCATTTCTCTCTCTCACTCGATTGTTCTATTTAGACCCCTCATGTTCTGCTCCGATTCTTTCTAGGGCTTCCAGATGCTTCGGTTGTTTGTTATGATATTCTTGCTAAGTTAAAACCCTCACGATCCCACGATCTCGGTCTATCCAGGGAAAGTCAGAGCGGTTGAGATTCAATCTTTCTCTGCTTGGGTTATCTTTCAGTCGTCTTGAGTTATATGGCGCACTGGGTGCCCAGTCATTCTTTGATTGTACTCTGGTAGGATATCTTAATGAATTTTCTTGAGGCCGATATACTAGTGAGCGTTTATATTTTAGTATATACTTAAATGTAAGCCAAATTACTTGTAAGGATATATATATATATATATATAACATTTCAAAAATAATTTTGACTACCATCCACCTAATATAAAATAAATCAAAATTTAAAAAATTGAAGTGAAATATAATTACATCAAATATGATATTTAATATTTTCTTACAAAAACTAAGCCAATAATTTAAAATATAATTGATTAATAAACCATATTTCACATCGTAGTAACTATATTTTCTTACGATATACTCCCTCCGTTTTTTAAAGATTGTCTTTTTAGATTTTTCACACAGATTAAAAAATTTATGTTTTCAACAAAAATAACATTAAGTATTTTAAATCAACCAATAAAAAAGTATTGCAATTATTCTATTGGTCAGAAAAGTCAAACTCATTAAATTTTTGCATTGAAAACCTAAAACGTCATTCTTTTTAAAACAAAAAATACTAGCTAAAACGTCAATATTAAAAAAAAAAGGGGGTGTATCAGTTTAATAATAGCTATTACATTTGCATATACATAAAACAACGTACTCCATCTTCTGTAAAGTCGATTGACTTAGAGCATCTCGATCCATTGAATTAATTTTGGGTTTCTTAAGATTTTTTTAATAATATTTTAGCACATTAAGAACTTTAAAATTTTTAGAAATTCAATGCCCTCCATTGGTGAAGAAACCTTTGGTTTAAAAAGAAAAATAATAATCACAACCTTTTAAAAAAAAAAACTTACAAATTCATATCTAGCGAATCCACAAAAAAATTATTTAGCACAAGATGAAGCTATCTTCTTCTTTTCCCTCTCCTTTAAGTGATTCATTACNGTACTAAGTGATTCATTACTTAAATGAGCTTGTTCTGAGTTTGTTTTAGCTCCGCATTTACAGGATGATTTGTTTAATCTATTGACTCTTTGTGTAAATGAACTTACTAATTAAGATATGAAATAAAGAAAACAACAGGATTCATCAATACAACCATGCAAGCAAAGCAACACAACATCACAATGTCAGGCTGAAAGGTTCATACTCTTAAGTCTTAATTCTAACCAACATGACTAAAAAGCGATTTTAACTAAATTCATCAATTACAATGAAAGTGAGAAAACATATAATCAGAATCAAGAACAAAAACAAAAGTGAACTACGGAACAATTTGTCAAAATCAATAGATGTTCGGTAAAAGGAATATCGTGTACTCCAGCAATCCTACATACTCTACTCTACGCAGCTTTACCACATACCAAACTAGAACTTCAATGAAAACTGAGCAGAAAATGTCGAATCTTTTAGCTAAAACTAGAAAGTTAGAAAGTCTGAGCACAGAAAGAGGCTCAAAAATGACATACGGGAGGTGACGGAGAAGAGATCGCCGATTAATTTGTTATCTGTGAGGTCCTTGCCACTGGTTCTGTTATCAAAGAAAAGATCGCCGATCAATTTTTCCTTGAGAGAGAGAGAGAGTCAAATATTTTTTTAAAAGACAACCACTCATTAGTTGACACGTTAAGGTTTCTACAAAGGTTCTATAATATTTCAACTAAGAATCGATTCTGCCAATATTTTATTTCTTATTTATTATTGGGCTTTATTTCTTAAAAAAACTCATTTAAGAAACTTACTACATTTCCTAATTTTCTAATGGAAATGGTCTTAAATCTGTAATTAAATATTGGGCCTAATCACGTAAGGGCCCAATTGGAATCGCTGCATATAAAAATAAAAGAAAGAATGATCAAGTCTTCGTAGTCTATTACCGAGAGTAAGCTTCTTCTAGGGTTTTGATATTGAAACATGTCGAACTCTGAGAAGCTTCAAAATCTGTAAGAGTACTATATTCAGACATCATCCCTGTTGATCTCTTTATGGATATATTCTCTCGAGTTCCCTGAAAGTGGATAGCTAGGTTCAGTGCCAATCCAACGTTTTTGGATGTCCTACACAAATCTGAAAAATGTGCCCCTCATATATATTGTCTTCATTACCTATTCATACAATGAGATGTGTTATCCTTCCAGCTTCTACACTTTCGATCATAGATAAAACCTCATGAAACTTTATTTGGGGCAATTTTAAGACGCGAAAACAACATCTTATCGCGTGGGACAGAGTTTGTGTACCCAAGACACAGTGATGTTTGAGTATCTGGAGTGCTAAAGACATGAATATAGCGCTTGTGTCTAAAGTAGGATGGCGATTGGTGAACGATGATGTTAGTTTGTGGGCTCGTGTGATTAGAAGCAAATACAAGGTACCGGGTTTTGACAGATTTGCTTGGTCATTACAAAATGGAATTTGGTCAGTTATTTGGCGAAGCATAGTGGAAGGGACCAAACGTATTGTCTTACCAAGACGAAGCTGGGTAGTAGGAAATGGTCAACGAGTTCTTTTTTGTGGAGGAGTGGTCAAGGTTGGAGATGGGATCTTATTGACCCTTTTATAGATCAATCTAAGAAGTTGAGGCTGTCGTCAATGGTTGTGCATGAGATTACGGGCTCGGCGAATCGTGTATCTTGGTCAGGAAACTCAAATGGAACCTTCACTGCTAGCTCGGCTTATCATTTTCTCACGCAGCAATCTATTGCAGGTCCGAATATGTCAAACTTTTATAATCGTATTTGGGCGGTGACAGCTATGAAACGGGCTAAGCTGTTCTTATCATGTTCTATATTCGATGTTAGAGTGACTTGTGGAGGTGAAATGGTGTTCTCGCGGAGTTCTCTATCAATCCCGTTTTATATTTTCTACTACAATTTCGAAAAAACACTTTTAAAAGAGTGGAGATTCAAGGATTACAACAACTTACACATCCTTCGATAAATTACACTGACATCTTTGTAAACTATGTCGAGAATATGAAGCTTATGTAGTGTAGACTCTAGAAGTAGGTATATGTGAAAAGCTTGATCTTTATTAGACTCATCGACAAGTATAAATACGCAATGTTGTTTACAAAATCTTATAAAACTATTACAAAATATATGAACCGACTCCTATATATCTGGAACAATATATTCTCCTAAATATTCCCCCTCACGTTTGAGAGTGTAGATCACAAACGCCCAACTTTGATAATAAAACTTCAAACTGAACTCGACCAAGAGCTTTAGTGAGAACATCAGCTAACTGTTCCTGAGTACGAACATGTTGTGTAGCAATAATCCCTTCTTGAACTGCATCCCGAACCGCATGACAATCATTCTCTATATGTTTAGTTCGCTCATGGAAAACCAGATTTGCCGCGATATGTATCGCTGCCTTGCTATCACAGAAAAACTGAGCACGTGAAGATTGTTCAACGCACAAACCCTGTAGAAGTCCACGCATCCACTTAGTTTCGCGGAGAGCTACAGACATGGCCCTATATTCTACTTCAGCAAACGAGTGAGAAACTGTTTGTTGCTTCTTTGTCTTCCAAGAGATCGGAGATGCACCAAGTAAAACAATAAAAGCACTCAAAGATCAACGAGTAAAATGACACACAACCTAGTCCAAATCACACTAAACCGATAAACTTAAATCAGAGTCGGAGCTAAGCAAAATACCTTGACCAGGAGAACCTTTCAAGTAACAAACAACTCTTAAAGCAGCGGAACAATGAGCTTCCCGAGGTGTTTGCATAAACTGACTTAAGACATGAACCAAATAACTTAGATCAGGCCTCGTGTGCGTTAATTAGACAGTAACGGGCCATCATCAAGAGCAAGATTGTGATTCTATTCCAAAGGAGTACTGGCAGGCTTGGAACCGACATTACTAGTTTCCGAGACTAAGTCCAGGGTATACTTACGTTGAGTAAGGAAGAAACCATCTTCACCCCGACTCACCTCAATGCCAAGGAAATACTTCAGTTTCCCAAATCCTTCATCAAGAAACAACGGTTGAGATATGTCTTGAATTTCACAAGCAACTCATCATTATTTCAACATATAAGAAAATCATCAACATATATAAGAACTCTAATCTCATCATCACCACTTGTAAACAAGAATACCGAGTAATCATCATAGGACTGTGTGAATCCAAAACGCAGTAGAGACTCATACAACTTCTGAAACCAACAACGAGGTGTTTGTTTTAGTCCATACAAAGACTTCTTGAGATGACAAACCTTAGAAGGATAATTGTGACGAAACCCTGGCGGTAGTTTCATATATACCTCCTCACGAAGATACCCATGGAGAAAGGCATTATGAACATCCATTTGATAAACCGTCCAATGATGAGTAGCAACAATACGAAGAAGTGTGCAAACTGTTGTCATCTTGACAACTAGAGCAAACGTCTCATTGTAATCAACACCTTCAACTTGATTATTTCCTTGAACCACTAACCTTGCCTTGTAGCGTTCAACAGACCCATCTGCATTATACTTGGTCTTAAAGACCCATTGACACCTAATCGCATCCTTCCCAAGAGGTAGCTCTACCAAGTCCCAAGTATTATTAGCTTCTATGGCATCAATTTCTTTAGACATTTTGTCTCTCCAAACTTCATGCTGAACAGCCTCCTTATAATGTTTGGGCTCAACCAAAGCGTCAACACTTGCTAAATAAGCCCGATGACCTGAGGAGAAAGCAGAATCCAAGACATAAACCATCAAGGGGTAGAGAGAGATACCTGGAACCAAGGACGAGGATGATGAAGCGGAAGGTGTAGAGTGATGAGGTGTAACAGCAGCAGTGTAAATAACATAGTCATTGAGGCGTGAAGGTGGCTTTCTATTGCACATACCACGACCAAGAACCTCTGCAACTGAGGAAACAATATCAGAAACTACAGTAGGTGCTAATGAGACTTTAGTAGTTGCTGGAGCTTCAGGAGAAGGGCGTGAAACTAATGAAGAATCAACTACACTCTCCCTGTCAACAGGCGATATTAGCCAATGAACATCCTCATCAACAACTAAAGAAGACGCCGGAACTGCTGGAACTGTTGCAGGAACTGACAATGACTTAGCAAGTGGAAACACCTCCTCGTCAAACACAACGTCTCTAGATACAAGAGTCACTTCCTCATCTAAGTCAAAAACTTTCTAGCCTTTCTTACCCATCTCAAACCCGAGAAAAACACATCGCCTACTTCTCATTTTAAATTTATCTTTATCCCGAGATTGTTTATGAGCAACGCAAGCACATTGAAAGGTACGAATGTGTGAGTAAGATGGATGCGAACCATGGAGTAACTCGTATGGTGTATGACCTTTATATTTTATACTCATTTAACGTAATAAAAATATATATAAGAACATATTCATAAACGTTATTAATAGTTGTACATTTAATTTGTTAAAATGGTAATAAATTTTAATTTATACGGCATATCTTAGCCGTCATACAACATATATATTAATTTATATATTCTTCAACATGTGACAACAATGATCTTAAAAAACTAATTTTTAACTATAATCTTATATTTAATATATTTTCAAAATAAAGTAATAAAAATAGTTACAAGAATATAAAGCAACTCGAAATTGCACAAAAACTTAAATCCTATGTTTATAATTGCATACATCATATATCCAAAAATAACTATCATCATCCGACATCTGGTAAAATCAAAATTTTAGTTATAGGGATTTATGAGAAGCTCCCAACCCTAGGGATCCTTGCGAGGACGTTGCCGTTTGTTTATCTACGCTGGTGAAGCATGGAAGATGGTGATGGTGATCCCTCGATCTCCTCTTTCCTTTCCCTCTTCTTTCCTTTATTATAAGATTTTACAGATTTGGATTTTGTTTGGGATAAGGCAAGTATCCTTGATGATTTTTGAAAATTGCATAAATCATGCCTCAAGGATTTTCTGGAATCATCTAATTAATTCGATTGATCTGATCAGTTTTTATGCATATTTATGCAATTTCGAGGCTCTTCTCCTTACTCACTTTCTCTTCAAACATTCTTTCATCTTTGAAGCAATTAGCATTTCAACTCCTACTGCATCAATGGCGTCTCTGTTTCTCAGTCTTCCTTGGTGAATCGCAGAGCTGGAGGCAGAGGTAAGGCTTAACTTCAGATACCTGGATTTGATAATTCTAGTATTATTAATCAGTTTCACTTTACGTTGGTTGGTTATGTTCTGAATTCGGTGTTTCAGGGTGAGAAGATCCGATCGATTATCAACTTCTTACCTTCCATATGGCAATGTGATAGCCGCGTCAATGGGATGGATGCTGGCAATGGTCATTTCATATTTAGGTTTGAATATGCAGTAGACGTGGAGCGTATCTTGTAGAATCTTCCTTATCATTTCGATAAATGGATGATAGGGCTGGATAGGTGGATTCCAACAATCATATTAGACTACCCTAATACGATGGTATTTTGGATAACGGTGGCTGGTGTTCCGAGTCATTTCCAAGGAGAACGTACTCTTACTTCTATCGGTGAAGATTTGGGCGAATTGATTGCAGTTGATGTGGAGTTTATGAGAATTCGAGTGTTTTTAGAGGCATCTTCTCATTTGGTTTTGAACCGCGAAATTGAGTTTGATTCTGGTGAAAGTTTGGTTGTGAAATCCATCTATGAGAAGTTGAAAACCTATTGTACTTTTTGTAACAAGTTATCTCATTATGCTAATGTCTGTCCACGAAGGAGGAGTAGGGACATGAGCTATCATAATAGAGATAATCAAGATCGTTCTCATCATCAGGGACGAGAGAATTCTCGGGTCCGGGGTAATGATGGTGCCGGTACAAGTCGGACCAGAAATGGAGACCAGAAGCATATTCAAGTGGTGAGAGATTTTCCGGTATTGTTTACAAATATAGTGGTAGAAGATTCGACCTCAAGAATTCGAGGTCCGGTTTACTAAAAGCTCTTTCAAATGGAATCTTCGCATATTTCCTGCATTTATGCCTCACTTTCATGGAGATGCTGGTGCTGGACCCTCTTTTACCCAAGGTCCCAACACTGAATGCTATTAATCCAATAACCGGTTTTAATTCAACAAAGGAATGGGTTATTTCATCTTTTGGACAACCTTCAGATTACTGAAGAATGATGGACTTCTAATTAAAGGCACAGATGCTGATGTCCAATTATCTGATATTATATGAGAGACTAAATCATATACAAATATATCTAATGATTTTTTGATGGCACATGAATTGTTTTCAGAAAGGGGCGTTGGGGATCATGCACTTTTCCATTTGAAGATATAATTTCCCCACTTAAGGGAATTATTGGTGTAGCTCCATTAGAGTCTGGGATACAACAGAAAACTGGCAAGTTTGCTAAGATGCTTCAACCAAAGAAGAAAATTGGACACTCTCCTTTCCACATGTCAAAGTCGATTAAGGTGTCTTCAGTGGAAAGTGATGTGGATGGTGCAGAGAAGGAAATGCTACCACCCCTGTCGGAGGTGGATCCCATTCAGGGGTGTGAATCTGGAATTTTGAGAGCTAGGTGGTTGAGGAGAAACCACCAGGCAAAGAGTATATGTTTTTGAGTTGGAACTGCCAAGGAGCATGGAGCTTCTTGGCAGTTAGGCGTCTCATGGAATTTTGGCGTACGCTTTTCCCGGGATGCTATTTCTAATGGAAACACAACATCTCTATGGATTGATCTTTTTTCAAAGTTGGGTAGACAAAAAGCTAGTGATTTGTAATCCTATCACTGGAGAATCCATAACCTTACCGAAACTGGAAGCAAAGGAGGTTGGTCTAAGAACCTTTTTATGTTACGATCAGACCAACAAACAGTTCAAAGTGTTAGGTAATTAATTATCCAGTACTCATTTGGCTAATACTCATTGGGTTTTGACATTGGAGACCGGAAAAAGTCAAAATTGTTGGAGAACCATCAAAAGTGAACCCTATTCTCCTTACTTTGATGTAACCAGTGGAATATGCATTAATGGTGTTTTGTATTACAAAACTGGTTATAGAAGACCTTCAATAGTTTGCTTCAACATGCAATCTGAAAAATCCAATTTTATTAAGATAAATGTAAAGGACATGTTTGAAGACGACTGTGGTTGGACTTTATCCAATTATAAAGTTAAATTAGGTGCACATTTCTATCTTAGATACCGGTGGAATGCAGAATTTGTGTTGTGGGTTCGAGAAGATATGGAAAAACATACATGGTCAAAAAAGATATGTGTACTGACTTCTTTATGGAACAAGACAGTGGAGAACATGGTACATTACTATATTAGAGTAACTCGCGCCGGCGAAATTGTGTTCTCGTGGAAAAAGTTATCAAATCCTTTCTATGTTTTCTTCTATAGATTTGAAAGTAACATTTTTACAAGAGTGGAGATTCAAGGATTTCCACAACTTCCACATCATATAACTCGTCCCATTGTCGACATCTTTGTAGACTATGTCGAGAATATAAAGTTTATGTAATGTAATTGTGTTCTTAATTATAACTTATACTTTCTATTTTGGATTATTGTTCCTGCCTCTCTCTTGTTTATATAAAAAATTCATCAAAAATAAGGCAAAAATTGTTATATTAATCCGTGGTTCCAACACGATACGAATCAGAAATTGTACTAGAGTTGGGCTTTCGGGTATTCGGTTCGGTTCCGGGACCGAATTATTCGGTTCCGGTCCTTCGGTTCTTGAATTCTAATACCCAATATATCCTTTCAATTTTTCGGTTCGGTTCGGTTCCGGGTCGGTTCGGTTCCATGTTAAAGGAACCGGAAAATACCCGAAATTTTCGGTTCCAAATCGGTTCCGGGTATTTTGGACCCAAAATACCAAAAAAATACCAGAAATTTTCGGTTATAAGTCGGTTCTGGGTATTTCAGACCCGAAATACCAAAAAATGCCTGAAATTTTTGGTTCTAAGTCGGTTCCGGGTCCGAATTATTCGGTTCCGGTCCTTCGGTTCCTGAATTCTAATACCCAATATATCCTTTTAATTTTTCGGTTCGGTTCCGGGTCGGTTCGGTTCCATGTTAAAGGAACCGGGAAATACCCGAAATTTTCGGTTCCAAATCGGTTCCGGGTATTTTGGACCCAAAATACCAAAAAAATACCCGAAATTTTCGGTTATAAGTCGGTTTTGGGTATTTCAGACCCGAAATACCAAAAAAATGCCTGAAATTTTTGGTTCTAAGTCGGTTCCGGGTATTTTCATACCCAAAATACGAAAAATACCCGAAAACACAAAAATTACCCGAAAACAACTAAAATACCCAAAAAAATCAAGACTAAATTATCCATAAGTACCCGAATATACAAAGATTACCCGAATAAAAATAAAAATTATCCTAAGAAAAACTAAAGTACCTAAAATATATAATATGTATATATATGTTTCGGGTATTCGGTTCTCGGTTCGATTCCGGTTCCTACCCGATACCCATGGTTCTTCATCTCAGGAACCATTAGGTATTTTTGGGTGGAACGGGAACCGTTTTTTTGGTTCTTCGGTTCCGGGTTTTTTGCGCAGCCCTAACTTGTACTATCCAACATATAATAGCAAAATTAATCTATTGCGATGGTTTTGCTTTGATGTTAGGTCAGAAAGTTTAGGTTTATTAACAATGGTCTTGACATGAGCAAAAATATCTACAGATCTTGATCAACTAGCCTAACACCATAAATGATCAAAGCATAAATGATTTAAAAGACAAAATTCTTAAAACTCTAAAACCAATCTTTCAAGGTCATTGTTCCTAATAATTATCGTAGATTAGTGCGATCTTGAAGTTGAAAAAGACAATTTTGACTGCTAATAGACTGATTGGACCGGTCCCTCTTATAGCGTCGATAACATGTACTCGTGGGACCTGAGTTTGACGTCGAGTATCATCGAACGTCACGATCGTTGTCTTGGTTCTTTTTGTTGATTTTTGAAAGCGATTGGGTATCAGGATTTTTCCAATATCTCTTTAGCCTATCTGTCAGTGGCAAATATCATGTCTGTTTGTAAGGCACTCAAACTCTACAACATATATCTTTATACCTTAGTTTGCCACAGAAAATAAAAATTTTTCCAATTTTCATTACGTCTACAATAAATCATAAAATTTTCAATGCACATATCTATAATCTTATACGACAATCCGATCCCTGAAAAAAGTTTATGTATCTCCTAATATGAAGTCGGAGCAATGTTATCCTACAGAAAGATATCACTCACAAAATTGGTTATTGTATCAACACATTCCTCAACCAAATTATAGTATGTCTTTATCCTCATTAACCTACTTGCAGATGATAAAAAAGCAATGACCATCTCTGTATCCTCTATATAATGGCTTATTAGTTTCATCTAACATGCCAGAAAAACGTCGTGCTTCTAAACTTTGTTCTTCAACAACCCCTAATGACTCCGTATTTACTCTATAGCCCTCATTAAGCATATGAACCGTATAAACCTCATAATCTACTTATGTTCTAGGTTCATCTATCCTATCTGCAAATAATTCGCTAGTGCTAGTATTACCAGCATCATTAGGTGTTTCTCCATGTAGATATCAAATCTTATAAGTCTGTCGATATATCCAAATATATCATAATACAATAGCTACAAACAACTAGTTTACACTAGGTGAATATATCAGTAGATTATATCTGTCGATAATAATCCGTCACAAATCCGTCCGTCGACATTGAAAATAAATTTTTGACGGATAAAGGGACGAATTTATGACAGATTTAATATGTCCACATACTCTCGGTGATCTCTACTTCGCTAATAGTTCTCTCACATAGTAAAAACTTTCAAGAAGATATATTTGTTTGTCACAAGGTTTCCTCACACCGTCATATTCACCCGTTCAAGGTTCCGATTGTAAATGCTTATAGTAGAGAAGAAATTGTATAAAGCATAAGAAGTATGCTGCAGAAGTTGTATGTTCTTTTTTATAGGCATAATTACTGATTGGCGGAGTAGAATGTATTATATAAAATTATTGTTTAAAAGTATTATATATAGTGAATATTTTAAATAATTTGATATACTTTATATCATAAGTTATTTTTATATTTAAATTATTATCTTATAATTTTCAAAATAAAAAATTAAATTGATATTTAAGTAGTAATATTAAAATTAGTATATATACATTTAAATATTTATTGAAAATCATTAATATAAAATTAGTATAATAAGTCTTTATTATAACAAAAAATAATAAAAAATTTATTTCATAATTTTCTCAATTGGAACAAATAAATCAATAATAAATACTAACTTAAAATATATAGTTGAAATATGAATTTTAAATTAGAATATTATAGTTTTATTATGATATTTAAATAATTAGTTTTAAATTTTTTTAATTATAATGAAACATAAATAATTTTAATTAGTAATTTAAAATGAATCTAAATATATTTTTGAGGTTATCTTAAAAATAAAATAATTTTATAATTTTTATACTATTTTAATGTTAAATGCTCTCGAATAGCTTATTCTGAAAGCATAAAGATAGGAGCATGGAGCATTGCTTTTCTCTATTAAAGAAACATGATTGAATGAGTATGGTGCATTGCTTTTCTCTACGCTCTACAAATCAGGGCCGCAGAATGCTGCTGCAAATGTGTGCTCCTATATAATGGATATATTTTACTGATTCGTGTAGTAGAAAGTGATTATATAGAAAATTTCAACTAATGATATATAATGTTATATTACAAGATTTATATATTATCATATAATTATTAAAATAGAAAATCAATCAAAAGTAAATAGTTATATTAATATGAATATATATATATATATATGAATATTTATCGAAAAATATTAATATAAAATTTTTATAATTTTTTTATTATAATAAAAATAATATTAATGATACAATTTCATTTCATAAGTATTTTTGATATTTAAATGATTTATCTAATTAATTTTTATAAAGTTGAAAAAATTAATATTAAATAATAGTTTAATATATACATAACTATATATATATATAGCTATATATAGTAAAAATATGAATTTAAAATTATTATAATATGGTTTTATTATGATATTTAAATTATTATTTTATAAATATTTAAATATAATAAAATGCCTATAAATTACAAATAGTATTTTAAAATTAAGAATAATATAAATATGTTTATGAAGTTATCTAACAGATAAATTAATTTTAAAGCTAAATGTTCTCGAAAAGCTTATTCTGAAAGCATAGAGGTGAGGATGTAGAGATGATGAGTATTTAGGAGCATATAAATATGCTAAATGCTCACCTAATTTTTTTTTTTAATTAAACGGGATTTTGATGAGGATAATGCTCTTATCTATTCTCTAGTAATCAAATCCTAACTCTCGTGTATTAAACTGACAAAATTTTAAGAAAGATAGGCATAATTACTGATTGGCGGAGTAGAATGTAATCAAATCCTAACTCCCATGTATTAATATGGCAACGAAACAAGTTCGTGTATTAAACTGACAAAAGTTTAAGAATTCGTGTAATTTTAAGGTTTTTTCTCTATAAATTATTATCATATATGTTTTCATTATTAATAATATAATTTTCACGCTTGATAATTGTTTTCCAAATTGTTCAAACATAATAAAAGTCATTCTCATTTTTCTATTTCTATCTTCCAAAAAGTAATATATATATATATATA
>OVBE01007224.1:0-18739 GCA_900406425.1 Iberis pinnata
CTTTTGAAGGAATCGCTGGATAGAAAACTCGCTTCTTGATGTTCTTCAGAGATATTCGCCGATTGGGTAAATCAACAACAGCTCCCACGGTTGCAAGAAAGGGTCTCCCAAGAATCAATGGTTCATGTGAATGCTCATTTGTTGTCAAGATATGGAAATTGACAGGGACTAGGCAATCACCAACTTGTACCAAGAGGTCCGGGATAAAACCACTAGAAGAGACAGTAGAATCGTTAGCAAGTGTGAAAGTCATATGAGATGGTCGGATACCTGATAATCCCAACTGTTTTGCAACAGTCATGGACATGACGCTCACATTAGCTCTAGTATCACAAAGAGAATCGAGAAATTCCACTCCATTGATAACAAGGAACTAGCAATTCCCCTGGATCTTGTATCTTGTGAAGCTTTCGAAGCGGATTAGATGACTTTCCAATCATCTCATCAACCTTAAACTCTGATATAGGCTTAGTAGAAGGCACCGGACAAGGGATCTTGGGCTGATAGGATATTTCAGCAATTTTCGGTTCCAGGAGGCTTTGCTTGATCGAGAAAAAATTTCTGTATCGGGTCCGTCTTCTTTGCTCGATCGGGCCCAAGGTGTGCTCGATTGAGTAGAAGTTCCTGGAATTTTGTCACATTGTTGCTCAATCGGGTTCGTCTGCATATTTTTCGAAGTCGGTTTAGTGATATCGGTTTTTTTAAAAAACTGGGCGCGCTGGTGGTCTGGTCGGAGGATTGTCCCTGTTACGTGGTGATGTTCTTCTTCAGCCTTCCGATGACATTTCTCCGACGTCGTGATAGGAATGGCGCCGTAATATGCAATCGAGATTTTAAGATTCTCGAGATAGAAAAGAAGTTAACGACGAGAGAATAGAAAAAGAGATTATAGGGAGATATTGTTGGATATGGCATTAATTAAAAGTTGACTTGTAGAAAAAGTGGTTTTTTTCTTTTTTTTTTGAACTGTCATATTGAGCACAACTCTCACCACGTGGAGTGTAAATTGATAAATTCTTCACTCTCAATATGGTAGACTTCACAAGTTGACTCTAATATGGTATTGTTTATAATAACTTACCATAATATGGCACTCACCATAATTTTCCCTTATTATTTTTTATTGGATGAAGTGATATTGGTTTATATTTATATTTTGGATTTTGAATAACTATTTTTTACTTTATAAAAATTGATTATAAATCTAATTTTATTGTGGCCCATAAATTAATATGAAAAAATCTTATTTTATATAGTCAAATATGACACAAAATTGTTTTCCATAAAAAGTAATTAAAACGAACTGTATTTTATATAAATAGAAATATGAAAATAGTACACAATTTTATCGTCTTAATATTTTTTTTACAGAAGAAAGATTCTATTTTTTAATATATATATATATATATATATATATATATATATATTAATTGTGAAGTAAATTAGTAGTTTTTTAATCAACATTTGTACTAATACACTGGTCCAACCGCCAATTATATTATCATAGATGCGATAATTTAATCTCAAGTCAGATAATGTTACTAATCTTATATACACTTATAAATATTACTAGATCAATGATACTTCCGGATCAATTAGTAGCCCTTCTGTATATTTGTTATGTATTTTTAGCTAGAGAAAAAAAAGATCAATTATGTCATTTCATTAATATCAAAACGATTTTACAAAGTCATAATACATAACTTTGAAAATAAGTTATTACATTAAGAGAAAGATGAATCATATAATAAAGACGATATAACACAAGAAATGAATTTACATGACGCTTTTGTTAAAGATAAGTCTTACTCATGAAGCAGTGATAAACACTATTATTTTTCTTCTTTGAAACTGGTCCCACTGTAGTCTGATTCGTATGTCGGATCAGCATGTTTAACAACTCAGAAATCGTCCAAATAAAACATTATTATTTTCGTTACAAGTTATGAACTATCGACAATCTAATACAAATTATTTTGCATCAAAGTTCATTGTAGAAAAGTCAACTTTGAAAAAATTCACCTTGACACCACAAAATATGTACCTTACCTATTTAGTTGCTTCACTTCTTCGACTTTGACGTATGCAATTTTCAATATTTTTTAGTGTCATGACGGTTGGAGATTCCAATAGTAAAACCAAATTAAATACATGTCTTCGAATAAATTATCCAAATGACAAAGTATACCACGCATGTGTTAAAAAAACACCAGACAAAAAATTTTGCATGTGTTAATTGTCAATCGCCGCAAAGCATCTCTTGAAAGAAACAACTAATATATTATAACAAAGTGAAATCATGACACTATAATTTTTAATATGATGTGTTTGTATACTTAACTAAATAATGATGACAACACACGAAGAAGTATGGCCGACATCGGAATCGACGCGGCCAACTAAATTACTGTAGAAGATCACATATTTTTAATCGTCCAGGGAAGAGACAGGTTTTTTTATGTATTGATGTGTGTTAAAAGGAAAATTAAGGACTGATTTCAGTAGCCTTCCTCAATTTTTTTTATTTAATTTTCTTTCCCTTGAATTTTAGAGCTTCTTAATTTCCTATATGAACTTAGATTATTTCTTACCCGACTCCCTCAACTATTTGTTCTCATTATTTTAGCCCCAACAAGCAATTTAGAATATTTATTTGTGATTTAAATTATAAAAGCGATAACAAACATCATTTTGGTTTAACCCAATAAATCTTACGTTAAAATATTTTTAATATTAAATCTTTCGTAAATTTATTTTTAATATTACTTTTAAACTAATAGAACAAAAATATTTTAAAATCAATTAAAATACTAAATTAAATATTCTGTTTTTAATTTAATTTATTATTTAAAATATTATAATATTATAAAATATTTAATTTAATATTGTAATTGATTTTAAAATATTTTTATTGTATTAGTTTTTTATGACTTTGGTATCCGAAGCATCGAAAGACTCCGCCAAAATTCACTCTATTTTAATTGACGGTGGCCGGGATTCGAACCCAGATGGCGGAACTCATAGCTGTGAGCCCTTTACAACCAGAGCTAGAAGCTCCGGTTTATTTGTATTAGTTTAAAAGTAATATAATAATTATTTTAGCGTAAGATTTAATATTAAAAATATATTAACGTAAGATTTATTTTAACGTAAGATTTAATATTAAAAATATTTTAACGTAAGATTTTATATGAAAAATATTTTAACGTAAGATTTATTGGGTTAAACCAAAACACGATTTGTTATCGCTTTTTATAATTCAAATCACAAATTAGTGTTCTAAATTGCTTGGAATGATAAAATGATGAGAATGAATAGTTGATGAGGTCGGGTAAAGAGCAATCTAAGTTAAGATAGTCCAAGTTTCAAGAAGAAGAAAAAATTAGATGATCAAAGTTGATGGGCTAGTGAAGTCAGCCCAAAATTTATCTATATATATAAAGATAGGGTTTCGTCACTTTTACTTGTGCCACATCATCATCCACATGTATTTAAAATTTTAATTTACATGGTTTAGTTAAATAATTTTTAATTATCCTATTAATTACACATTACACAGCTATATAAATAGGTACTAGGAAAATAATATGAAAAGTTTTTTTCTCTTTTACTATATCACAAAATTAAATAAAAATGTAAATTATACTCACTAAACGAATTTCAATTATGTTAATTTCAAAAGTAGTGTTTTTTCAAATGTATTTGAGATTTTAACAAAAAATGTCTATAATTTATAAACCAAAATTTACCAACAAATTGAGTATTCAAGCATAATTGAAAAAAAAAGTTTATAAACTAAAACTCAACCTAACTAACATACCATATATTCCATAATTATAAAATGAAATATATAAACTCCAAAACTTTGTAAGTTGTATTTTAAACATGGTAAACTCATTAGTTTATTTTAGTTTGAACTACTCACTAATCCAGTGGAGGTTAGTTAAACACAATTTTCACTAATTTATTTTGTTGAATTAAATATTTTAGTCTGCTACCAAGTCAGGTCAAATGTTTTCGAATGGTGTGAATATGAAAAATTAAAGTACAATTTTTTTATTCAGTATTCAAAATTCATTAATAAACATGTTTTATATTTTGTTTAATGTGGTTCAACAAAATAACGTGTATTAAATTTCTCAGTAAATCATGTCATACTAAAATTTTAATGAAAATTATATCACGAGTGTATCTAAATAAATAAAGTAAAAATTTTCAAGAGAATACTAACTAACTACTTAAAAATACATAATAAAAAATTTGTTTGAAAGTAATTGCAATTTTTATTGATAGAATCGAAGAGATACATAAGAAGAAGGTAATTAAATATTGTGCACAAAAGAACATAAAAATGTAGAAGATAAATGATTAGAATTGTTGTTAATGATTGTTAGTTTACAAAATTATGCTCAATTTGCAAGAAATTTTTGTAACTATATCCAGTTAAAAACGAAACTAAGGTTAAAATTATAATATTTGTTCAATTTTTTCTAATGATATATTTTATTCAAATCATTTACACTAACCCGCCAGTAGAGCGGGTAAAACCATAGTACTAAATAAAAAGAAAAAATTGAGGCTCTCAAGTCATCCACCTAAGTAGTTGTTCGTTTGATTTTAAGTTGACACGTGGCATATCTAAAAAGAAGAAAACATTGAATAGTCTCACCTAAATCAAACGTTTCTCTTCAAGATGTCGCTATGCTTTCTCACCTCTTCCAATTCCCTTTTGTTGTATATACCTCCTAACAACAATTTCTTTCTATCATCACTTTCATTAGGTAAAACAGAATCAAATTTATCTTCTTGGCTTTGTCAGATCGATTTTTTCCCTTCCATATGTAGTTTATATTTTCAAAATTTATGTTTCCACACACTCGGATTGGTCTTGGTATCATTGATCTACCCGCTGATTTGCTTTGATTTCTCATTTGAGATAGCTATTTTTTATTTTTTTTGGTAAAATAGAGATAGCTAAGTTTGTGAAGTTAGAGTTTTGGATTTTTCAGTTCCGTTCAATGAAACCAATTATTGTTTTCATTTGTTGTATTATTATATAAAAGATCCAATCTAAGCTAATGAATGCCACTTCCACTGTAGATTATAGGCCAGTCTCCTCTACAACAGAGGATGGATCCGACTCCACCGTTGCAGAAAATGAATCTGCTCCAGCCTCGGATTATGATAAGTCATCGACGAACAAAATTACCCTCCCTTTTTACCTGTTACGGAAACAAAATGCTCTACTCCCATTGCAATTTTCATAACTCTTAAGCATGTGAAAATCCAGAACTTTCTCCATGAAAGATTCACAGATATCTACTTGCATTTGTTGCTTCTCATATCTCCTATATATTAAAAGAGAAGATATTTTTTCGAAAAACCTTTAGTTTGATAATTATTTACATGTATTACCACTTACATTATCCCTATATCCAAACACTGTCATTGTGACTTTTTAATTATTTGTTAAAAAAAAATTTTAGTTTGATAATTTATTACATGTTTTTCTCAAAGATTTTTTTATTTAAATTAAGAAATTCTTTTTAATTTCATTTAAATTTTAAAAACTTATTTTAGTTTCTTCTCTAAGAAAATATAGTATAAAAATATAAATATAATATATACAATATTAACATTAAAATAAATAATTTAAACATTGTTAGTATTTGAAATAATATGAACTAATATATTTAAATTTTAAATATGTTTACAAAATTCAGATTATCAAGATTTTTTATCTTAACTAATAAACTAATCTAACATATATTTTAATTATCTATATATTATATATTTTAAATTATCCAATTTACAAAATAAATAATAGTATATTTAGTACATTTTATATTATAAAATTTTATATTTTATATATCATACTTTTACTTCGATATTTACATATTATATTTGTCAACAAATTTCATAGTCATTATATAAAAATTTATATAATGATACCAAAAATTTCTTTACAGTACCATAACTCTGAACATATATTTTATAATATATTCTTGTGCATGGCACGGAGCATCATCTAGTTGCTTATTAAGTGTGTCACCAAGCTTAGAGATTCGTATGGCCTGATTTATGCTTCTTTGTCTTATAAAAATTTATTAGGAAATTTGAAATGACATTTACTAACAAATTTTGTGTATAGACATTTCCTTAGGTACGTGGTTTCTTTCTTAACTTTGGTGTGTACCATCTTACAAGAGATGTTCTTGGACTTCGTCAAGAGAATGAGATGAAATTTGCATGCTTTTCTAAATGAAGTTTCAAAACATGTGATGGATCAGTTGTTCTTTGATCTTATTTTTGTACAATGAAGCAAGATACTCAAATCTCAATTTGAATTTTGTAGTGCACCTGAAGCTTTCATCACATCTTTTGTGACACTGTTTGTTATTGCAAGAGATCTCCCTGATGAAGAAGGATCAAGATCGAAAGTAAATATTAATATTTTATCTTGAAATGAACCAGCTACATGTTATATAGTATCTTTAAGGGTTTGTTTAAATATGTTAGATTCCATATATGAACTCTAGCAACAAAGCTTGAAGTGAGGAACATTATATTCCTCTGTTCTTGACTTTTGTTAGTGAATTATATTGATGCTATATCACTAGCTAGCTGTCTACATGGCTCAGGTGAACACATCTCTCTCATCAACTATTTGGGTTGATCTAAGCATGAACAAAGTTACTACAATGATCAGCTTGAGAACCTATTTTCAATAATATCACTTGCTCGGTAATCGGTATGAAGCTTTGAAATAGAGTCTTTTGTCCTTCAATATATGACATGTTTTCAAAGGAAGCTTGATTATTTATGCGTATATGATATTGTCTTCATGCTTGATTTTCCAGGTAATATCATTTAGCTTTATCACTATATGCTTAGTTTGACTGCCATATTCATCAACTCATGAGTTTAAAGTTTCACTGTTGTTGTTCTTTTCTAGACGTGGTACACTGGTACTAGAGAAAGATAACTAAGCAAAGATAAAGATACTTGTGTAAACATTAACTTTTTAACTAGAAATGATCTCGGAAGATGATGATAAGAATAATCAATGGAGAGTGTGTATCTAATGGAGTAAATACACTTTTAGTTATTGCTGGAGATATTGTATAATATTATCGGTTTATATGGAATCTATTATTCCCCTTCCTTTAGCTTTCATGATGAGCATTTGTAGTTTTCTTTGTTTAATCATTTTGTAGCTTTGGAGTCAAGATCAATTTGTTCATGTACATACTAAGGATATGTATGTCCTTATGAATTTTGATATCTTTCAATAACGATGATGCTTGTACCAATGCAAATGCTAACCTTTTGAATATGATAATTAGCTTACAATAGACAATAAATCCTTTTTGTCTTTAATATTGATAATAATACCCAGAGGTGATTACAAAAACATAAAACAAACTAAGTCCGTTTATAAATCAAAGTAAGTGATGATATAACTAATGCTTGGTGAAGAATACGAGGAAATGAACAAATGAATTAGCTTTTTTCATTGTCTGGTATCTAAGACTTGATTATTGATTTGGAGTTCTTTGACAAATAAGATTTTATATAGATAACTCATCTAATTGGTAAAATAGCTATGATAAACAACCTTATATGTAAGATTCAAAATAGGGTTTCTTAACAAACAATAGGCTTTATTGATGGTCAACATTCTTCCATTTCTAAATATCTTTACTTTTACAAAACGTAAGTTAGGACACTAATATTTTGGGTGTTTTATGGTTTAGAAAGTTTGAAAATATTTATTCATAAAATTCAATCAATTTAATATTCTCTAATATACTTTTTCCAATTTAATAAGTTTTAGTACAAAAGTTTATTTTATTCAAAATTATTACATCGTAGCTAACACAAACTTTTGTTACATGATTACCTAAATATTACAAAATGGTATTTAAAAGCTCTCAAGATCACATGTTTTTAGATTGGCTGTTATCTCATCATATCTTCATAATACTAATATGGTTTAGGCCAACGAAAGAAAATAACCTTTTAAAAATAAGTGTGCAACTACAAAAAGAAAAAGATAAAGGTGTAAACGCAAAAAAAATTCATCTCATCAATTTCTCATACGCAAACTAAACGGAAGAAAACTAAAGATAAGAAATAAATGTAGAAGTTAACAACTTTTAGGAATAAATAATATGAAAAGTATAACAATTTTTGTCAAAAATTGAGTAAGATTTTTACCTATCTTAAAGTTCCAAAGCAATCTGAAAAATTTAAACGATTATTTTGATGGACTCATCCCTTATTTCGAAATTATTAGACCACATTTACTTTCATTGAGTTTATTCGGGTTACTTGATTTTTTTATATAGTTACTAACTTCTGCGCGGGTTATTTTTATCAATTTTACCACAAAATATTTAAGTTATATGTTATCTTTTAGATTGTAAATGTACAACACCACATGAGCTTATGTTATATTCTACAATGCATATAGATATATTGCTCAATGGAAGCATGAATTTCTAGAAATATTTTGATCATTCATTTATATAACAAACCTAACGTCTATGTGCAATGAGGTTTACAAACCCAAGAGGAGAGTCCGTTTTTTACATATCGATAATCATGAAAATTGACGGTACCTAATGACTTCGCTGGTATTGTATGGATTGGATCATGGAAATGAGATGTACTGCTGTGAAAGTGGATGTATAATAATGGCTGCAGGTTCAGAAAAGGAAAGTGAAGCTAGATATTTCTAATATAACTCTCGCCTCCTTTTTCTCTTTGTCCTGCAACTGTTTACACTTCTAATTCTGATACTATGATTTGTCGCAAGAATTACAAGG
Source organism: Iberis pinnata (assembly GCA_900406425.1). NCBI lineage: Eukaryota > Viridiplantae > Streptophyta > Magnoliopsida > Brassicales > Brassicaceae > Iberis > Iberis pinnata. Next base: position 8,832 of record OVBE01007224.1, read on the forward strand.
CTCTATATTTCTAAACAAATTTGTACCTCTGACTTTGAAGACAAAGAATAATATAGGCTTTTTACATTAAAAAAAAATAAACTTTTATCTTTTTAAATTAATCAAATTAGTGTTGTAAAATGACATCGTAAGAGTCAAAGAAACAAAAGCCAATGAATCTTTACTATTAGAACAGCAAACGACGTACAAAAATAAAGAACCAAAAAAGGTTACTTATCGATAGGATAATCTCTTACCTTCGGTGAGATAATCTTTATGTGTTGTATTATTTCTAGTTTTTTTGCCCAAAGAAATTCATGCATGTGGTTCAAAGAAGAATGCCGTGTAAGATTTTGGTAATAGCAAAAGACATTAGTTGCATGTGTTTTACATAAGGAGAAAAGATAAAAACATATATATCAAAGAAGAAGTCTCGTGTGTTTTGGTGTTCTCATTTGCATCAATTCTTGGCTTCGTTGTGAAGGATAACTCCAACGACCGTGAGGGAGTAACCCAACATTCTAGTCATTGAAACCAGATTCTTCATTATTAGTATGGAAATTACAAATTTTATTGCTTCTTTGGCGTTTCTTTGCACCTGTCACTGAGCAAAACAAAAACCGGCTTATTTAGTATGTGTCAATCACATCTCATTAGCAGGAAACATCAAGCATTATCGCACAAACATAATCCAACACGAATATGAATTCACTTACGGGACCAAACATATAAGTGGCAACACTCTTTAACATATTCAAACTACTAAGATATGTATATAACTTTAAAAATAGACCTCGAGCGTGACGATGGGAGCTATTTCTTACTTACCCTTCAGAAGAAAATTTCCTTGAAGCATTGACTTAAGTGCTCTAACAGTTGTGGCTGCAACACATATTAGGAATCCAAACATGTGAAAGCTTGGCTCACTCTGACAATACCAAAAACCTAATAAATATCAAAAGAAAATATAAAACAATCAAAACTCTCATTACAAACAAGAAGACCATAGAGGTAGCAAACACAACACCCATAGAAAAAGAAACCCAACTTTTTGGACAACGAAAGGCTCATAATGTAACATGGATGAGGTATGTTTAGCACAAGAGCTAACGTTAGATGGAATTAGCCCTACGAGTTGGTTATTTGCAAGATTCTTAGATGAATGATAGAAAGATGCATCAATCAGCTTGACACTCAAAACAAAAATGACATGATCAAGCATAGAAGTGAAGTACTGGCACCTTCGAATTTGTATCTATCTTTTTGGTACTCGCTTGAAGTAAGAGTTGTCGAAAATAAGAGAGTTTGTAGTCCAGACACCTCCAAAGCCAAATATATATTTGTGGCAACTTCCCTGCATACATCACAAATTGTAACAAAAAAAAAAAACAAAAAGCAATATAATATCAAGGCAGTTGGACAGAAAAGAACCAGTTTGTGGGCAACGGATAAAGTGACAATGTCCTTGTCAAATAAACCCATTTACTTAATAAAGACATCTCTTAAGTGGTCATAACCCTTTGTAGCATCAGGAAGACGACCCTCTGAAGGTGGTTGAGGCTTGTCCTGATAAAATGATATCATCATGATAGTAACAGACTATAAATTCTCACAGTGTTCACTAACATATGCAAATAGAGAGCCATTACTAACCTCTCTTCATGGGTGGAAAGGAATTTGAAGACCACCAATGATTTAAACATTGATCACACCAACAAGTTGAATGATCAAATTTCACACCAAAGAACATCAATAGTTATAATCTACACACTAACATTATTCCTGAAATTATTACCAAGACTTGAGAATCAAAAACACAGACAGCGATTAACACTGGTACTTACGCGGATCATCTACATTTAAATTTTGGAGAGTAACACCAGAATCAAGTATCATCAGAGACCATTGAAGCGGAACGAAGCCATCATTCCGTCTAAAAGTCCAAACTTGGTAGTTTTCAGCAGAATTCCAAAGTTAGGGTTTGTGCTCTCAATTTGACGTCTCGGTGTTCTTGGAGAAATCATAGGTTTCGCAAATCATTGTTTATGACTTTATGGATTCTGAGTTATGACTCTCAGAAGTTGAAGAGATGAAAGATTAGTGAATAAATGGCTGTAGGCGATTTTTGGGTGGAAGACGGGAAGAAAACGTATCCTAGCTGGTTATTCTTTTTTTTTCATTAACACAACTTTATTACGATTAAACTGTTGATATAAAATAATCTTCGTTCAACGATACAGAAATACATTCCGGTACTACAGCATATGATTTATATAAACATATAGAACCTTGATTATACTTAATCAGATTATGAGGTACTTTATTGCTTCGTCGGGGTATCCATTGTAATATGACATCTATAAACTTTTTCCGCCAATATTCATAATCCCGAGTCCAATTCACGAGTTTGTAGTTCTTTGTTTTGTTGAAGAGTATGTTGAACAGTTGTTGGCAATCTCCTTCAAAAATTAATCGTTGAAACCCATTTATCCAAGCATGTTGCATTGCCATAATTAGGGCTTGTACTTCTGCCTCTAAAGCCGAATGTACACGATATCCTAATGCATGTGCTGCTTGTATGTAGCCACCATTTGTATCACGAAACACCCATCCCGATTTTGGCCTATTTACGGAGTTGATAAATGTTGCATCATAGTTGCATTTGATGTAATTCAAAGGTGGTCGTTGCCATTCCGAATGGTATCGTCTTGCCTTGTCTCTGTTTTTTAATGGATTATTTGATCTCCAGTTCTCAGCCTCACTAACAGCTCGTTGGCTAGTAGTTTCCCATGTGTCCCTTTTTTGTTGGAAAAGTATACGGTTTCTGCGTTTCCAGATATACCATAATAACCAGAATTGTAGATTTTTATCGGTAGTATCATCAGCTAACTGTGTTGTGCTTGTTAATAAATCTTCCAACTTTGCCCCAAATGAACAATTAGCATCGAGTAGATGACTATTAGGGAGTGGGTTAGCTAGCCATATATTAGATACATGTGGACAGAGGAAGAATATATGATTTAATGTTTCTACTTGACCACAATCTTGACATGCAACGTCTGGAATCAAATGACGGCGGTGGAGTTCATATTTTGTTGCCAAAATATTTCTGGATATACGCCATAAGAAATGTTTTATTTGTGGTTGCATATCAAGTTTCCAGATTTTCTGATGTATGTCTTGACTAGTATGTATTCTAGATGTTGTTGGTGCAGGTGAGAACAAATCAACAGTAAGTCTATATCCTGACCGAACAGAGTAATTACCATTATCTGCATAAGACCAAACAACTAAATCTTGTGTCTTGACATTGGGTAATTTAATCTTTTGGATCAACTCTGCGTCATTAGTATGTATCCATGCATTCACTTGATCCATATTCCAGGAATTCGATTCTTTAATTAGCCTTGAAACTGTGTCATCTTGTTGGACGCCGTCTTCTTTTGGGGTTGGAGCTCTTGGAGGATGCGTGGGTAGCCATTTGTCATTCCATATATGTATAGATTGTCCATTTCCTATGACATAATTACATCCCGCATTGAAAATATCTTGTCCAAAAAGTATTGAACGCCATCCATATGAAGGTTTTGTGCCTAGTTGCGCATTATGTATATTTGTTGATCGAAAGTACCGTCCTTTTAAAAGTCGAGAAAGTAAACTTTGAGGGTTTTCTTTTATTCTCCAAAGCTGCTTTGCAAGCAATGCTTTGTTGAATAGTTCGATATCCCTAAATCCAAGTCCTCCTTCGCGTTTAGGTTTTGATAATTTATCCCAGCTGAGCCAGTGCAAAGACCTTGTTGTGTTTGCTGTTGTCGGTTTAGACCACGAAAATCTTGCCATAAGTTTAGCAATATCCTCAATAATCCCTTTTGGAAGCTTGAAACATCCCATAGAATATATTAGCATTGCAAAAGCAATCGACTTGAGCAAAATTTCTCTACCACTGAGTGAAAGAAATTTCTTAGACCATCCAGCAGTACGTTGTTGGATTTTATCAGTTATTGAACGGAAAATTTCTATCTTTCTTGTGCCGATCGTCTCAGGCAATCCCAAGTACTTCCCAGTACCACCATCATTATGAATTTGTAAAAGATTACGGATTATGGTTTTTTGATTTGGATCTACCCGTGATCCAAATGTAATTGCTGATTTAGAGTAGTTAATTAACTGACCCGATGCCCGTTCATACTGAGTAAATATATCTTTCAGAGCTCTAGCCGATTTTTTATTATCATTACAAAAGAAAAGTGAATCATCCGCAAAGAAGAGATGACTCACTGTTGGTCCATTGTTACTAATTGTAACTCCCCGTAGTTGGCGCTGGTTTATTGCTCTCTTAACCATGTATCTTAGGACTTCAATACATAGGATAAATAGATAAGGTGATAGTGGATCCCCTTGTCGCAAACCACGACCCGGGGAAAATGATCCTTGCGGGACGCCATTGATTAACGTTGAAAAAGTGACTGATTTGACACACAGAATTATCCATCTCACCCATTTAGGTGCCAAGTTCATACAACGCATTGTATGTTCCAGAAAGTCCCATTCTAGTCGATCATAAGCTTTTGATATATCTGTTTTTATCGCCATATAGCATTTCGAGACTCTTTTGCGTACTTTGAGGGAATGTAATATTTCATGAGCCACGAGTACATTATCCATAATCATTCAATTAGGAACAAAAGCAGCTTGTTCTTCCGTAATTAAGAATGGCAGATGACTTTTCAAACGGTTTACCAAAATCTTTGATATATTTTGTAGCTTACATTGCAAAGGGCAATTGGCCGAAAATCCTGCATCTGTTCTGGTTTTTCAGTTTTAGGGATTAAACAAATGTTGGTGTGGTTAAGCATAGGATCTAGCCTTTCATTGTCAAAGAAAGCTTGGACTTCCGTATAAACACTCTACTTTATTACATCCCAATTTCGATGATATAACTTTGCTGGAAAACCATCCGGTCCTGGAGCTTTTGTTGCCCCAATGCTAAGTATTGCCTCGTCTATTTCATTATGACTTATCCTTCGTGTAAGATCATCATTCATCGCCTCGGTTACTTTAGTCGGTAAGCTGTTAAAAATTTGACTAAAACTTGATGGATCGCTTCGACTTGTGAACAAATCTGTGAAATATGACGTAGCAATATTGGTGAGTTGAGGCAGGGCCGTCTGTCTTTTGCCATTTATATCTGTTAGAGCATAAATTTTATATATAGCTTTACGTTGTTGAGTGCTATGAAAGAAAAATTTTATGTTCCGATCTCCATTCTTGAGCCAGTTGTTGCGTGACTTAACCCGCCAAAATTCCTCCTCGCGGATATATGCTAGATTTAGTTGTTTCCGATACTCGTGAATAGTTGAAGTGGATGAACCCGTCTTCAAAGCTTCTGACAACCTACTTTTTAAAAATTTGATTTCGTCTCTTGAATTCAGTCGATGACGTTTTGTCCATTTTAATAGTGAACTTCGACAATGGCTCAGTTGATGATGTAGGGAGCTGTTAGGACTCAGGTTTTGCTTCAAACCATTAGATATAGCATCTTTGAATCCATCATATGAATCATATCTATCATCATATTTGAATTTGTGTTGTTGTGTAGGAGTATCAAAGAGAATCTTGGTGATCACTGGACGGTGATCTGACACTCCTACTTCTAAAAACTCAGAAAAAGACGCTGGGAATTGATTTATCCACCGAGTATTTACCAGACTTCGGTCTAAGCAACATTGAATGTCCGAGTTATACCTCTTTCCGAACCAAGAAAACCGATCACCAATGTGTGGTAAGTCACGGAAATCACATGTATGAATCATGTGTCGAAAAGCTTGAAAAGAGCGTTCAGACCGAACCCAACCACCTATTTTCTGAGTTATCTTTCAGTTCATTTAAATCGCCTATACACATCCATGGTTCATTACGATTATGAGCGATATCTTCTAGTTTATTCCAGATATTTTTTCTAAAAGCTTGTTGTGGATGACCATAAACACATGACAAGTAGAAGTCAAAGCCATTCATATTAACTTGAAGATCAATTACATTGGAACTGAAACTTAAAACTGAAACTGAAATATATGATTTCCACATAACTACTAAACCACCACTAATTCCTAAAGGAGAGACAATCTTAGAGAAATTAAATCCTAACTTAGATACCACTTGATTGACATAACCATCTTGTTGTTTTGTCTCCATGAGGAAAATGAAATATGGACCTAACCGATTTGTTAGCTCTTCTAGATGTCGAACTACCAGGTCATTTCCCAAACCTCGGCAGTTCCAAGCTAGTGTCTTCATGGATCCATTGGTGGTACCGGTCCCACCGCGCCTCCGAATTCATTGTGTTGACCGTCTTCTTCATCACTTGTCTCACGGTCCGTGACTGACCTTGAAGTGCTTGGTCCCGCTTCATCGTCATGCTTTCTTTTCCTTGAAATGATCTCATCTTTGTAATGAGTTAAATCGCCCGGTTCCTCAATCATCGCAATTGGCTCCGCCGGCTGCGGCACATATAACTCTTCATCATCGATTTCCCGAATGATGACATTGCTTGTTGCTCGTGGTTGTACAAAACCATTTGTTTGAGGATTAATATCATCTTCAGGTGGATCATCTTCATTATCATCACCATCTCCATTTGGTAATAAACTACCTCATGTGTCATGTGTGAGGAGGCCACATAGGCTACAAAAGCCCCGTAATCTTTCATACTTGAAATACAGAAGAGTATTAACGCCCGGGTAGAATTGAAAATAATTTTGGAATCGAAGAGGGCGGTCCACATGCCAATTGATCTTCACTCGAACATAATCCAACCTGGTTTCGAAATGTTGGTTGAACTCAATCTCCATTCTCGGTCCTAATGCATCCGCAATGCGTTCGACCACCTCTTGATTGAGGTATTGCATCGGGATTCCCCTTATTTGAATCCAAAAAGGAATGTGATTCAATTCCATATCATCCTATCCTAGAAACCAACGTTCAATAACCAGAATTCGGTCAGCGAAAGCCTATGGTCCGCGACGGATAACCATTTCGAGAGCCTCGGCCGATGAGAAAACGAATTGTAACCGTTGTCCCGGGAGAATATGACCGCGAATAACACCTATATTCCCCCAACTTCTCGGCAAATTCACAATGATAGATCTTAGGCTCTGTTTCCGCGGCATCAACGGTCTTCCGATAAGACTATGTTGATTCTCGAAAATGGCTGACTTACGACATCCATCGGCAAAAGCACAGGTGGATCATTGATACCTAAATCGAGTTTTTGAATTCCATGAGTCATGTTTTGAGCCATTGAGTTTTGGTTGTATGAAGAGAAAAAGAAATGAGTGTCTGAAGAAGATAATTTCAGTGATAGGAGGAGTAAGGTGTTTGTGTGTAACGTGAAACAAAGGATCGATGTGAGAGAAGGCATACAACGAACGTTGAAGCCCATTATCGATCGTGCGTGAAAAATGTTAACCGCCGAAAGGCAGTTACCGGAATAAAAAAGTAACTGGCATTGCAATTCTCGTCGAAATATCATAATTTCGGTGATGTGCATCGATTTCCAGGAGTAAAATTGCCTTAGAAATCGGGAATTGGAGAGAAGAATTGGATTCAAAATCTCCTTAAAAATCGCTATTGATCGCGTAAGAGAGATCATTTTTTTAATATTTTTCGGTTATTCTTTTTTCTTAGTAAATATTACATGTGTAACAACTGTATTGGATGAAATTGTTTTTCAATTGCCTATGTGGATAGGCTGAAAAGCAAGAGATTAATACTTTTATATAGTATAGATGTTTTGTTGAATGTATCGAAGAAAATAGTTTAATCAAAATTTATAATTGACTGCGTCTAAACAGATAAATTTAGTTTTGTAATATGTAGAGATTAATTTTATAGTTTAAATTTGGTGAAAAATGTCTACACGAAAAATTTACGTGTGTTCAATTTATAAAATTATAAAAATCAAAGTGTAAGTTATACAATAAAAATTTAAAAACATAAAATAATAACAAGAGAAATGACAAACCTAAAATATAAATGTTAAAACAAAACTATTTCGTAAATATTTTGAAGGAATTTAAATACATAAAGCGAGTATGGGAAATCTAAAAAATAAATTTAAATAAACTTATATAAGTAAAAAGTATATAAGTAATCTTTTTTTTCAACCTAGCCTAGTGGCTATTTAATATCTTTTATATCTCTACTTTGGGAGTTTGAACTGAGTCTTGCTCGGAGTGATCTAGGAAGATAATGCCATCTGGGCTAGTCACTCCTGTCGAATATATAAGTAATCTAATAACTTAATTGACAAAAAAATAAATTTCACAATCCATTATCAATGTATTTAAATGGTTAAACATATATTCTAAAATTAAAAAAACAACCTCATTTCACATGAAAACGTTATATAAAATTCTAATTAAATTGTTTAAAAAGTTGAAATATAAAATCACTTTGATTGATGACTAATCAATAAATAACTCAAGTTACAAAAAAAAATTTAATCTAATTTTAAACTATTACAACAATATAATTATCAAAAAATAAAATTTCCAACACTCATTATCAATGTATTTCATATTTTTAAATCATATTTTAAAATTTAAAAGCAACGTCACTTCACATTAACATAATATATAAAACTCTAATTCATGTTTTATAATTTAAAATATAAAAACACTTTGAATCATAACTAATAAACAATAACTCAATTTACCAACAAAATATATATCTAATTTTGAAATTTTGCAACAATATAATTTTCCAAAAATAAAATCAAAAGCTTTTTTAGAAAATCTGCCCGTAGCTCATGACAACCCCTAAGTAACATTTAAAAATGGAAAAAAACCTTAAAATACCCAAACTCTTTATAATATTTGTTCATTTAATATAAGAACTTGTTTCGTTGCCATATAAATGCTCATACTTTTATCTGTTACCATTTTAATTCATAAATAATTTGAAATTTTGTGTCAATTCCGCTAAATGAATTTATTTTTGTAATTATTGCCTTTTTACTTTAAATTTCCATCTAAAATCAATTTTCACATTTTTTACTTTATTCTTTTTTTACCCAAATCAATTGAACCCTAATCCTAAATCAATTTTTTCTGAGACAACTCCTTATTTGCCCTCATATGCGAGGAGTCAAATCCCTTATACCACCTCTCAATCTCTTATACCACTATTTCATTAATTGTACCTGAAATTACAAAAGTAACCCTACTTTAAAATTGGAAAATCAAAATGTTGGTCTCAAATCGAGTCAATCTCGGTTTGACTCGTCTCCGGTTTGAGCCTCTTTAATTTTGGCTGGAGATTCAATTAAAAAAAATTGAAAAAAAATATCTTCTTCTCCGTCGTATTCACTCCTGCGACCTCCCCCACAGCTCAGCTCAGCTCCTCTTCTCCGGCGACATCGTCGGACCTGGTCGTTTCCATAGACGAGCATTTCTGTCGGTGATGTAGGAATGCAGGTTAATTCTTCTCTCATGTGACTATATATAGTGATTTAGGGTTTGTATTTGGTTGATGAATTTGGGGGAATTTCTCACATTTCATTTGGTGCTATAATTGATAATGTAGTATATTGGTGATTGTATGGGATTGAATTGAACGGTGAGTAGATTTGCAATAGAGGAGATTTTTATATTGAAATTTTTCCCGAGACCAAGAATCCCAATCGCGTAGGTAAAACTTAGTACAACTAGTAGAACTGGTAATTGTAGTACTATGTAAAACTGCGTATAACTGTAGAGAACTCGATAGAACTGAGAAAAAAATTTATAAGTAGAACCTTTTTTTATTTTTGCAGGATACAATGGCGAAACACATGAACGTATATTTCAAATTCGAAGGTTGCATGTATAGTGTAAAAAGCTTGTTTTGGATGAAAGTAAAGTTAAACTGTCATTGAGATACATGCCTTT
>OVBE01007225.1:0-18736 GCA_900406425.1 Iberis pinnata
TATATATATATATATATAAAGAAGCCACAAAAACATGAATCTGCATAGTTTTTTATGCGGTTATATCCAAAAATTTAAGTTAAGCTTGATTTTTAAAAAGTATGTAGTTATTGTGATTATATGTTTATGATCATATCTATTCACGAGTTATATATTAAAATATTGATATAATGTAAAATGGGTTAAATAAGCTTGCAATATATATGTATATATGTATATATTATATACAAATCAACACCAAAAACAATAAAATTTATTTATAGTATATATCAATTATATGAAATTTGTTAAGAAAATATGAAGCAAGTTGATTAAAGTTAGTTCTCTTAATTTTGTTTTTTTCAACACTTTTGTCAAAATTAAGATTCTTTGTTAATGGGATATCAACATCTTTAATTTGGAGTAAGACAAATTTAATAAGTTTTCTAAGTATTGCTAAAATTACATTTTCATTAAATAAAATGAAATCATTGATACTAAATACTATGTAACTTAGTACCTAAATCATTAACATAAATAATTATGTAGTTTAGCTGAATAACATAGAATATAGATATTTTCCATACATGAAAACTATTGATTTTGAAATTGTTTACATATATATTGACATAAATAATATTTTACATCTCATTAATTTTGTTAACCAAAATTCACATAATAAACATTTTTATTATAACAATTATAACGTTACTCAACTAATGAACATATAATCTCTGATGGTATAAAATGTTATTTATTATTAAATTTTATAACTTCTTAAAAATCATAAACCCGCACTAAAATCTTAGTTTATATTATTTTGGTTTAGAAAAAACAAATGGCAAACAATGAAAGCATAAAGTTTCCTACATTGAAAATTACTAGCGCTAATTATATAGTGTGGACCACCGCTGCAGAATTGTTCCTTGAGTCAAAAGAATTATCAGATACTATAAAAGAAGGAAACAAAACTTCATCTTCAGAAAAGGCAAAAGCAATTATTTTATGAGAAAACATTTAGATGCGAGTGTGACACATGATTATGCGCACATCAGAGACCCAACAGAGTTGTGGTTGGCTCTAAAGCAAAGGTTTGATAACCATAGAGAAATTACTCTCCCATATGCCTTGAAGGAGTGGAAAAACCTGAGGTTTCAGGATATTTACAAAGTGGATAAGTACAATTCTGCGGTTTTAAGAATCGTGTCACAACTGAGATATTGCGTTAGGGTTATCCCAGAGGAAGAAATGATTGAGAAAACCCTTCTCACATTTCATAAAGAGCATAATGTCGTACCAACACTATACAAAAATATCGGGTACAAAAGGTTTTCGGATTTGGTTGTGGCGTTAATTCTTGCAGAAAAGAATAACGAGCTTCTAATTCAAAATCACAACTCCCGACCTACTGGAACCAGGACATACCCTGAAGTAAACGCCACATATGAAAAATACTCGGAAATAAAAGATCAAACCTATTATGGTCGCGGTCGTGGTGGTGGTCATAGTCGTGGTCGTGGTTATGGTCGTGGTCTAGTCGTGGTCGTCGCTTTAATAGCGGACGTGGAGAAAATTACAATGGGAGAGGATAGAAAAAATGGGTTCGACCTTGAGGATGTCTGTTTTAGATGTCTCTTTTAGATGCGGTGCAACAAGGCATTGGTCTCATGTTTGTCGTACTCCCCCACATCTTTGTAAGTTGTACCAAGATTCCATAAAAGGAAAAGGGAAAGAAGTGAATCTTACATAACACTTCAAGGGTACGACGTACCTCGATTCCCTAGACTTTGTCGATAACCTTGACGAGACTACACTTACAGACAAGTGAAGTGTTTGTGGCAGGAGTTGGGTGTCAATGCAGGTTTCCGACTGCAGACGTTGCTTAACCCGCTCTATTGCGGGGCGGTTTTGAGCTACAAATTTTTAGGCCCAAAAAACGGGCGTTGCGAATTGAGCCCAAACGGATAGCGGTTTTTATGGACAAACATGCACGGTCAGCGGACATGACCGCATGTTTTTATGGACAAACCCGCACGGTTTTGGGTATAAATTTGAAGATTTGATGCTTTTCTATTTTAATTATAAGTTCAATTTGCTTTTTACTTTCAAGTTTTTAATTTATGGAGTGATTTGTTCGCACATTATATGGATTAAAACTTTTATGGTTTTTACTCATGCACTTTTTATAAGACTTTAATTAAGATATTTTAGACAATAATGATTATCATTTGTTTTTTTTCACAAAATAGTGATTATTTCTCAATTCTCATTATAAAAAGCGTTAGGTATTATATTAATGCATAAATTAATGTAGGTTAATATTATTATACATCAATGAGAACATAAAAATAATACATTTATTTGGTTTGCATAGTTTAATGCTCGTGGACAACCCGCAAAACCTGCGGCTATTAAGTGGGACGGGTTAGGGTTATGATATTTAGAACCGCAGGTTTATGCGGGTCGACCCGCCACAACCCACAAACAAAGAGGGCTTACAGCAGAGCATGATAAATGGGGCGGGTTAACCCGCACTGACAGCCCTAGGCGAGACTATTAAATAACTCTAATGAATAAAATTATGTATTTCTGTTTTACACAAATAAAATCGTTATTTTACAACGATATAATATATAATTATTAAATGTCTTTTCCATATCATTATTAATAAATATGTTTATTTCAGAAATGAATAACTACACAATTGGAACAACATCCAAGAAAATTAGCAGATAAATATGTATACCAGATAGTGGAACTACTCACACTATTCTGAAAGATAAGAAATACTTCTCTAATTTGAAATTGACCAAAATAATTGTTAATAGAATATCAGGTCCTACAGACGTAATTAAAGGCATTGGTAAACCCAGTTTTAGATTGCCTAATGGAACAATAATTTCCATAGATAATGCCTTATATTCTCTAAATTCTAAAAGAAATTTTTTGAGCTTTAAAGACATATACCTCCAAGGATATGACACTCAGTCTGCAACTGAGAATAAAAAGAAGTATATGTATGTTATTTCAAATAAAGAAAGCAAACGAGTTGTACTCGAAAAATTCTCAGAACTTCCATCTGGTTTGCATCACACTTATATAAATGCAATAGAGTCAAATCTCATGATCAAAGGAAATCAAAACGATTTCACATAATGGCATGAACGCCTTGGTCACCCAGGCACTAGTATGATGCGAAAAATCATAAAGAGCTCACATGGTCATTTATTAAAAATCATGAGAAAAATGAAGGAAATAAAATGACATGTGAAGCATGTGCTCTTGGGAAATTAATTATAAGACCATCGCCAACCAAAATTGATAAAGAATCACCAAAGTTCCTTGAACGCACTCAAGGTGATATTTGTGGACTAATACATCTACCATGTGGACCATTTCACTACTTTATGGTGTTAATTGATGCTTCAAGCAGATGGTCACATGTATGTCTGTTATCGTCTCGAAATCAGGGATTTGCTAGATTCCTAACTCAAATAATCAAACAGAGAGCCCAATTTTCTGATTATCAAATTAAGAGAATTAGATTCGATAATGCTGGTGAATTCATATCCCAAGCATTCAATGATTATTATATGGCAACAAGAATTGAAGTTGAACATCCAGTAGCTCATGTTTATACTCAAAATGGTTTGGCTTAATCATTAATTAAACGTTTGAAAGACCATTAAATTTGAGATCTAAACTTCCAACCTCAGCATGGGGACATGTAATTCTGCACGCAGAAGCACTCATTCAGATTAGACCGGGTGCGTATCATAAACATTCCCCATTGCAACTAACATTTGGTCGATGACTAAATATTTTTCATCTAAAGGTTTTTGGTTGCTCGGTTTATATAGCACCACCACAACGTAAAAAGATGGGACCACAAAGAAGGTTGGATATATATGTTGGTTTTAATTCTCCATCGATTATACGATACTTAGAACTACAGACGGGTGACGTATTTACAACACGTTTTGTTATTGTCAATTTGATGAGAAAGTCTTCCCGGTTCTAGAGGGAGAAAATAAGGAGGTTGGGAAGGATATCAAATAGAGTGTACCATCTCTGTTATACCTCGATCCACCAACGAAACAGTCAGAACTAGAAGTTCGACGAATAATACATTTGCAGAGTATAGCAAATCAACTACCTGATGCATTTGTTGATACCAAAACAGTAACAAAGTCTCACATACCAGTGGCAAATGTACCTGCCTGAATTGAAATCCCACAAGAACATAGAGGAGAAGATGATACACGTGAGTCCATAACCCGCTTGAAGCGTGGTAGACCCGTTGGTTCTAAGGATAAAAATCCTAGAAGACGAAAAGAAGCTGGAAAACATGTAAACCCCAAAATGACTGAAAGTATTTTGGAGGAGCTAACTCCCCCGATTGATGAAAATGTTGATCAGGAGGAACCTGAAGAAAATCATGATATTTCTATCAACTTTGTTCATAATGGAAAGATACGGAATCGAAATAAAGTTGATTGCACTGATGATGTTTTCTCATTCCTTGTATCAAAGGAAGTAAATGACGAAAACGAAGATCCAGAGCCAAAATCTGTATATGAATGTCAAAAGAGACATGATTGGCTAAAATGGAAAGATACAATGCAAGTAGAACTCGATTCACTTAATAAACGAGAGGTATTAAGTCTCATTATACCCACACCAAGAGATGTGAGCCCGGTTGGCTATAAATGGGTTTTCATTCAAAAATGAAATGAGAAAAACGAGATAATGAGATATAAAGCTCGCCTTGTGGCTCAAAGTTTTTCTCAAAGACCATAAATTGATTATGAGAAAACATACTCTCCTGTAATGGATACAATCACATTTAGATTTCTGATGAGCCTAACGTCTTATGAAAATCTTGAAATGTGTCTCATGGATGTCGTTACGGCATATCTGTATGGATCATTAGATACTGATATCTATATGAGAATTCTCGATGGACTTAAAGTACCCGAGGAATTAAAATCCAAACCTAAAGAGTTATGTGCAATAAAGTTGCAAAGATCATTATATGGGTTAAAATAATCTGGACGTATGTGGTACAATCGTCTCAGTGAACATTTAATGAAAGAATGATATATTAATGATCATATATGCCCATGTGTTTTCATTAAGAAAACAACATCATGATTTGTGATAATTGTTGTGTATGTTGATGATCTAAACATTATTGGAACCCAAAAGGAAATACATAAAGCATCAAACTATTTGAAAGGAGAATTTAAGATGAAAGATCTCGGACAAACGAAATATTGTCTTGGCCTACAAATTGAACATTTTCCTAATGGTATACTTGTCCATCAATCTACATATACAAAAAGAGTGTTAAAACGCTTTAAGATGGATATGTCAACTCCGCTCAGTACTCCTATGGTTGTTAGATCATTAAAAGTTGAGAATGATCATTTCCGACCACTAGAGGAAAACGAAGAGATACTCGGTCCTGAAGTACCATATCTAAGTGCCATTGGATCACTTATGTACCTTACCAATTGTACTCGACCTGATATCTCATTTGTAGTTAATCTTTTGGCAAGATTCAGTTCGTCACCTACGCGAAGACATTGGAGTGGGATTAAACATATTTTTCGCTACCTACAGGGAAGTATTGATTTAGGATTGTTTTATCCAAGAGATTCTAAAGGTGAAATGGTTGGTTACGCAAATGCAGGATATTTATCAGATCCACATAAAGCTTGATCCCAAACAAGATACATTTTCACGATCGGAGGCACATCTATTTCCTGACATTCTCGGAAACAAACACTTGTGGCTACTTCTTCGAACCATGCCGAAATCATTGCTCTACATGAAGCAAGCAGAGAATGTACATGGCTCAGATCGATCAGTCGACACATTAGAACGACCAGTGGAATCAATAGCAATGAGGAACCAACAATTTTGTATGAAGATAACGCAACATGTGTTGCTCAAACCAAGGAAGGATATATCAAAAGTGACAGAACTAAACATATCGCTCCAAAGTTCTTTTCATATACTCAAGAGCTCGAGAATAACAAAAAGATTGGAGTAAGATATGTCAAATCTTCCCAAAACGCTGCAGATCTCTTCATAAAATCGTTACCAACTTCAACGTTCAGGAAACACGTTTTTAATATCAAAATTAGGGGTGGGCGTTCGGTTTTCGGTCCGGGTTCAGTTCGGATAATTCGGGTTTCGGGTTATTCGGTTAGGGGCATATAGGATCCGTTCGGGTTATTTAAAAATTCGGTTCGGATCCGGTTTGGATCTATTCGGGTTCGGATCGGTTTTTCATTTTTATTAGGATCCGAAATGGTACCGAAAATCCAAAATATCCGTAAAAAATCCAAATTATCCAAACAATCTAGCTAAAAATCCAAGTTATTCGAATCAAAAACCCGAAATATCAGATGAAAACCCATAAATATCCGAGTTACTTTACTAAAAACCTACTTTTTCTACCTAAAATTCTAATTATCCGATCACAATTACATATATAGTCATATATATATGGGTTTTTCGGTTATACTTTCGGGTTTCGGTTCGGGTTCGGAGTCGGTTTTTTGGGTTGAGATATAGAGGAACCGTTCGGATTATTTGGAAGAATGTTTCGGTTCTGGTTTCGGTTTTTTCGGTTCGGATTTCGGGTTTTGGTTTATATGCCCAGCCCTAATCGGAATGCGCCGTCAGCAAGACCTTTGAGACGACGACATGTTTGTTCAAGAGGGAGCTTGCGCAGTTGTACTCTTTTACCTCACTCTGATTTTTTTCCCAATGGTTTTTTCATAAGAAGGTTTTTAACGAGGCAACAAACACGAAATGTAAACAAGTGACACTGGTCTCCAAGATGGAGTGTTATGAAAGTCAATATTATACAACGACCGACACTTTCATATGCATGAATAAAATTGAAGTGAAGCCCACCGTCACTATATGCGCACATTAATTTTTACTTTTTATTATCTCTACATACGATCAATTCGATCAATTATAAAACACACCTTAAGAACATTCTTCTTCTCCTTATACAAAGTAGCTCTCTTTTTTTAGTATCTATCCAAATGATCAAATCCAATAATTCTCATTTATAATATTTTTGTTATATTTAAACTTAAAATTTATAATAATTACTAAAATTATCTCTAATTTATTATAACAAAATTTGAATGTCCACCCCTATTATTATATTGTCTGTTTTCGTTCTCATCTTTTTACGTTATCATAGCACTTTACGGAGATCAAACCTTGAAGAAAATAAAATCTAGGATCACGAGAAAATAGCACATGATTTTAGCTACAGTTTACATCAATGCCATCCACGTGGCATCTCTTCCCGTCCCAAAAACACTCCACGATTTAACTCATACACTCTTCATCATTGTCTTCTCTGTTCCAAGGAAGTAGAATAACTCTCGCATTTCCATGGAAGCTAAACCCGTCTCAACGTCTCTCGATAGTCACCACTTGTTTATACTCCCGAGCTCTCGTCGCTCTTCCTTCGTCTCTGCAACTCGGTTGTCCTGCCTGCCGCTGAAGCGTACGCGTTTCAATGGTTCTGTCTTTGCTAACTGCGTCGATGGCTACCGTGGATTGTCTTTGAATCGGTGGAATCCGGCTGTCTCGACTCGCCGACTCGTCCCTCTTTGTGCAATTGATTCGGACCTCCCTCACCCGATTCAGCAGGTGAGATTTAAATTTCAATCCTATCGTTGCTTTTGACGAGTGTCGGCTTCTTCCTGCTTTAAAATCGAGAAAACCTTGTTATGATTTCGTTAAATTGTTTAGGTTTTCTACTCGTGGACTCTTGTGTTCTAAAATCTAATGCTAATTTTGTTGCTGGGTGTCTTTGATTTTGAAATTTTCCTCAAAAGGAATCTCCAGGTTTGCGGAAGATCAAGGAATACCAAGAATGGGATTCATGGACGGCGAAGTTCTCCGGTGCAGCAAACATTCCATTTCTGATGCTGCAATTGCCACAAATCATCCTCAATGCCCAGAATCTTTTGGCGGGAAACAATACCGCCCTTTCAGCTGTTCCATGGCTGGTAACAAACATCCTTAATGCATAACAATCTCACTCTAATTATCTACATTCACATTTCGTATTCACTACCTTGAGATGTTGTAAAACCTCATTAGGGGAACAGCAAGGTTAAACTAGAAGCAGAGATTTATATATTTCTTTAACTCTCAGTGAATGCCTGGTGGATTTTCATATATATATTTCTGTTCTTTAGGGGAACCTATGGACTATGTTTGTGAAAGATGAATCTGACACTTCCCATTTGGTATACAGGGAATGTTGACTGGTTTGTTAGGAAACCTGTCGTTGCTTTCATATTTTGCAAAGAAGAGAGAAAAAGAAGCAGCTGTGGTGCAAACATTGGGAGTTCTTTCTACCCACATTGTGCTTGCGCAGCTCACAATGGCTGAAGCAATGCCTATGCAGTATTTTGTTGCTACTTCAGTCATTGTGACTATTGGTCTTATATTGAACTGTTTGTACTATTTCGGTAAGCTTAGCACCATGGTTTGGCAATTGTGGGAAGACTTTATCACTATCGGTGGACTCTCTGTTCTTCCTCAAGTAATTTCTTTACTAACTCCCCTCCCTTCCCTTCCCATCAAGTTTTGGGGTTTGTACAATAGATTCCATTGATACATGTATATTCCGTTTGACATTAACATTTTCAATCTGAAATTGCAGATCATGTGGTCAACTTTTGTGCCCCTTGTACCAAACAGTATCTTGCCTGGGACAACTGCTTTTGTCATTGCAGTAGCGGCTGTAATTATGGTAAACTCTCAAATACTTGTGCTTTACTTTCTCCCAATAATTTTCTCTATAAGTAACCATACACATTGCTTTTGTCATATTATTAGCTTGGGTAATATCCACGAGTTGGAATGTTACCATTCTTAAAACTTTTTGGACCTCGATGTAGCATTGAGCTTACTGCTTAATGCCAAATCTTTTTCGCTGCAACTTCGATTCAGTCCTTTGTTGTATCTTGGGATTTATGAACAAAAAGCCATGTTTGTGAAATTTTATGAATTCTCTGGAATGATCTCATTACTTGGCATTGTGAAGCCAGAGTTGAATAGTTACTAATAATCAGTCGAGACATAGGAGTTTCAGTTATAGAAAGAGGGAAATGGTAGCCTTGTCGCTGCAAAATGATTGCTGGATGCTTTTCTTTTGGTCTAAATTTAGTTCTCTGTTATCTATCTCCTGGATTCATATATCCTTTTAAACAACCGTAGTAGTTGTTGTTTATCTGGAAAAGGAATGTTCTATCTTAACTCTCTGCGGGCAAGAATGCAGGCTCGAACTGGGAAACTCCCCGAAAAAGGTGTTAGGTTTGTCGGTTCTT
The DNA here is from genome assembly GCA_900406425.1 of Iberis pinnata. NCBI lineage: Eukaryota > Viridiplantae > Streptophyta > Magnoliopsida > Brassicales > Brassicaceae > Iberis > Iberis pinnata. The sequence goes on from OVBE01007225.1 coordinate 9,360, forward strand.
TATCTGGATGGACAGCAACTCTAATGTTCATGTGGATGCCAGTTTCCCAAATGGTATGACAACTCATTTCTTTGAACCTTCTCCTAAATGCGCTTTACCTATTGGATATCTGATGTTTTTCTACATCTCAGTGGACAAATTTCTTAAACCCAGACAACATAAAAGGCTTATCGCCAATAACAATGTTGCTCTCAATGATGGGGAACGGGCTTATGATCCCACGAGCACTATTTATCCGTGATTTGATGTGGTAATGCTAAGCTTTCTCAATTCGAGACGTGCCCTGCTTTGACTGTATTTAGCCATGGTAACTAACTACTTTGTATTAATTAAACGGTGATGCAGGCTCACTGGTTCGATATGGGCAACACTCTTTTATGGATATGGAAACATTCTTTGCTTATACATGTAAGGATCCTTGCACACCTATCTTGAGCGGCTTTTGTCGATGAGTACATGAGTTAATCGATAATCTGGGATCCTGTACAGGGTTAAGTGCACCAGCAAGTCATTCTTTGCAGCAGCTACAATTGGTTTGATCTCATGGATAGGTTGACAACCTTCAAAAGACTTTCTTACATACATCATCATCCTTTTTAACTTTTTTATAGTTTATTTGCCATATATACAAACGTGAAATGCTCTGACAAAAACTTTGTTGTTTTTGTCATCCCTGTTTGTGTGAAACAGGACTGGCTTTGTGGAGAGATGCAGTGGCTTATGGTCACAACTCGCCGTTTAGATCTCTGAAAGAAGTGGTTTTTGGACCATAATGCAATCAAAAGCAAATCCATAGGGGTTATATGTATTTCTATTATTTTTCCCAAGTTTTTCCCTATAAATGTATAGCTACATATTTATTATTTTCATCGGACTACCTTGAAATTCCAGATCCGTTTTCACTACTCTACATAATATTTAGAATCTTTAAGGGGGTCGAAAAGATGCCAAGAAAAAATTTAAACTAAAGAAACTAAGAGCAACTTCATTAGATCCTCTAATGAAGATCTTAACATGTATTTTATTGTATTTAGGTCCAAAACAAAATTATTAAATCAGTTTAATACAAGGGTCGACCCTTAAACCATGATTTTCGGATCACTTAAGGTGCGGTGACGTGTCATATTGTAATTGGTTCGAGTTTTTTAGTTTTTTTTAAAAAAAATTTTTTGTCTATGTCAAAACCTCATTTAGGGTTTTTTCAGAGGAAAATGTATCGGCGATTCGAATGGCGATTTGCCTTTTCCAAGTGAAACCGCAGTTTAATCGTCGGACCAGAAGAAATTTCCAATGGCCAGGCAAGATACTTGACCGGGTGGAGACGATTGGAGTCAGAGCAGCTGATTTGGAGCCGAATCGCGTCGATTCCAGAAGATGGATTTTCACGGTAAGTTTTAATCCTTGCTCTTTTGATTATAGATGTTTGTTTACGTAAATCTTATTGATTGTGTGAATGTTTATGTGCTATTGTATACTGTTGTTTTTTGGTTTATCATACAAATAATTTCCTGAAATTTTTCTCTGATTTAGTATGTGCTATTGTGTTTTAGTCTGTGCTATTGTGTGATTTTGATCTGTTTGATATTGATTATGTGAATGATTAAGGGCTATTGTATATTGTTGTTTTCTTGTTGATCTTAGAATGAGTTTAGATAAGAAATTGATTTATGTTGTTTATCATACAATGAATTTCCTGAAATTGTTTCTCTGATTTAGTTTGTGCTATTGTGTGATTTTGATCTGTTTGATATTGATTATGTGATTGATTAATGGCTATTGTATATTGTTGTTTTGTTGTTGATCTTAGAATGAGTTTAGATCAGAAATTGATTTATGTAGAATGAGATTAGAATGAGTTTAAATCTTATAATGAGTTTAAATCTTAGAATGAGTCTACCATAGCAATCTGACTTGTTGTTTTGTTCATTGTAGGTAACAATCAGATGGAAAACAAATGTCGAAGTCTTCTTGAAAACAGGTACTGCCTAATCTATAATGTAAAAGAAGATAGTTTGGTTGTGGTTAAGTGTCAATCAAAATGAGTTAAGTGCAGTGGTTGGTTGTGCTTAAGTGTTCTTAATGATAGTTGTAGGTTTGTTTGTGTTAGTTGTATGTGTGTGATACACTAATGGCTATTCATTGCAATAGCCACTATGCTAACTACCAAAACATTGTTTGTTATCTGTTTAACTTAAACAAATTAACATAATTTAAACAAACCGCAATCTAATATTACAAATCTTCTTTCACTTTAAACCAGTTTCTAAAACACCAAACACTTTTAAAATTTTAACATGGATCCGTATGATCCATGTTCCCAATTTGGAAACTTCACTGACCTCCTGAACAGCCAACAAGGATATGTTCCTTTCATTCCCTCAAGTGTGGAACCAGTTCCACACTTTTCCATCCAAGTGAGAGAAAATGAGGTGTGTGAGGTGCGTAGGGAGAGGAGAAAATGGTGATGAACTTGGTGAAGCTCTCGATGAAGCTTTCGACCAAAGTTTCGATGAGCAATTAGATCAACAAATCAATGTTCTTGTACCGACTCCTAGGCAAAAGAAAAAAATGAAGATATATAGAAAGAGACCGTGAGCAAGGCCATCTCCGTTTATGGAATGATTATTTTAGCGAAGATGCAACGTATCCACCTCATCTATTCCGACGACGGTTTCGAATGAACAACGCTTCTTCATTCGAATAGTTGACCGCTTATCCTTTGAGGTTCCATATTTTAAACAAAAGAGAGATGCTACCGGAAGATTAGGTCTTTCCGGACTACAAAAATGCACCGCGGAAATTCGTATTATGGCTTACGGTTGTTCGGGGGATATGGTTGACGAATACATTCGGCTCGGTCAAAATACGGCCCTTTTGTGTTTGGAATATTTTGTTGAAGGAATTATTTCTTTGTTTGGGGATGAGTATTTACGAAAACCCACACCTGAAGATCTAGAACGATTACTACATGTCGGAGAGGTTCGTGGATTTCCCGGAATGATTGGTAGCATCGACTGTATGCATTGGGAATGGAAAAATTGTCCAACCGCATGGAAAGGACAATATACATGTGGTTATGGAAAACCAACTATTGTTCTAGAGGCGGTTGCTTCACAAGACCTATGGATTTGGCATGCCTTTTTCGTGGCTCCAGGTACCTTTCACGATCTAAATGTTCTTGATCATTCACCCGTATTTGATGATGTTTTATACGGTCGAACTCCAAAGGTTACATATTTTGTCAACGGACACGAGTATCATTTGACTTACTATCTAACAGATGGTATTTATCCTAAATGGGCATCATTTATCCAATCAATTACACTTCCTAAAGATCCCAAAGCATCGTTATTTGCAACATATCAAGAAGCTGTTCGGAAAGATGTGGAACGAGCTTTCGGAGTCTTGCAAGCTCGGTTTGTCTTAGTAAAAAACCCGGATCTTTTTTGGGATAAGGTCAAAATTGGAAAAGTAATGAGAGCATCTATCATACTCCACAATATGATAGTAGAAGACGAACGAGATACATACAATCATTTGGATTATTCAGAATTCAGTCAAGGAGATAACATGAATGCTTCAGTGTATTATACGTTTTCAACTGATATGCCTTCGAATGTCGCCAATGTGATGGCCGCCCGAAATCTAGTTCAGGATAAAAATAAACATGAACAACTAAAAGCGGATTTGGTGGAGCATCTATGGCAAAAATTCGAAACTGATGAAAATTTTCATGTAATGTTTTCATGTCATGTTTCCAATAAATAATTTTCATGTAATATATTTTCATGTAATATATTTTCATGTAATGTTTTCAATAAAAAAAATTTATGTTTTCAATTTTTTTTTTATTAAGAACCCACCAATGGAAGTGAAAAACAATAAATATGAAGTGTAGTTTTTTAAGTGTATAAAGTAATTAAAAAATAATTAAAAATTGTATTAAGAAACTTAAATGGGATCCTCTAATGAAGATGCTCTAATAGAGTGGCACAATCAGTTCTAGGCACAACCGAAAGAAACATATATATATATATATATTTGTTTTAAAAGAATTTATGGTCCAAAAAAATGAAATATTGGTCATAATTTTTTAATGAGTTATTTACTAATTCTACCATATTGTTGAGATTTTTTATGCAAAATACTATGTTCTCTTTTTTTGTGAGAAATGTCATAATCAATATACTTGTGACATGGCTAAAAACATCATTCTGCCCTCACTTTTCTTCTTTCAATTGGTGGGAGTTTTGTGTGGAAGATGATCACTAAATGCTAGTAATTGGTGGACTAATTAAGGCTAAAATGTTTGTAATTTTAATACGTACTCAATCAATCAAAGATGGGAATGACTATTACTACTCTTTACTTGAGCTTATCTCCACCTTTGATTGAGTAGGTAAAACCACTAATGGTGTTTTTAATTATTTTTTATGTTTATTTATCTTGATCATTACTAAATGGATCAGTTTGTTGGTTTGTGGGCCAATTGGTTAATAAGCGATGGACTAGTAATAGTAATAAGTGATGAACCAATAATGTGTGTGGCTCGTGGATTAGTTAGTTAATAAGCAGTGGTGGACACGAAATATGTAAGAGTGGTGGACAAAATGAGAAAAATCTTTAAGGTAGTGGACATAGGTGTGAAGAAAAATATAGGGGGAGATTGTGTCCAAAAACTATTGTCATAAATTAGTTGTCCACATATTTGTATTCGTGAATCGACCCCTTTACTATAAAAATTGTGTGATTCATCATGACCTTATGATGAGTTTTTTTATTTTTAATTTACATTTTTATTTTTCTGAAAGTACTATTTGCGGTAGTGGACATGATGGAAGTTTCAGTCATCGAGACGAAGGGTATAAAAGTGGTGGACAACTTGAGTCTAATGTTGAAGTAATATTGCAACCAGCAGCAAGACGAATATGAGGTTGTGGACAAAATTATGGAAAATGGGAAGGGAGATTTAGTCTATTCCAAGTGTGATCTTAACGTATTTTGTGGACATACGTAGATTCGTTAGTCAACTCTTTGAATATACAATTGTAATGTGTTGATCACTACGTGGGATACTAACAATTATATTTGATCAAATGTACTTCTCGCGATAGTGGATATGATGGAACTTTCACTAGTGGAGACAAAGTATATGAACGTTGTGGACAAAATGAGGCTAATGCTGAAGGAATGTCACAACCATCATCAAGATTGGTGGACACTTCCTGTTGTGGACAATGTGTGCCGCGAATCATGGACAAAATGAGATATGAGAGCATTTGATTGTCCACCTGAATTTCAGCATCGCTGATAGACATAATTGAGATCTGGATTTGATGCTTTCGTGGACGATTCTCAGCGAGACTGGTGGACAAGGTTTTATGTGACTGGAATACTTTCGCCTAGCGCTTTTGATGTAATAGGTGTTTGGTGGACAGATTCAGTTACGGGTTTGGTGAATGGTTTGCTGCCTGACTTATGGACATAATCATCGGGACGATTTGAAGGTTTAGTGAACGAGTTACAACGTTTCTCATGGTCAAGACTTCCCCGCCATAAATAATAAAAAGCGGTGGTTTGGATGAACTCGCTGATTGTTGTAACAGAGGTTTCTGCGATGGTTTCTCCTAGGGTTCTACGGTGGTTTCGGTTTTGGTTTCATCAGTGGTTTCAGATGTGGTATTGTCGGCGGTTTTTCCTTAAGTCTTGATGACTTGCGTTGTGATTTTTTTGTATAACATTACCGAATTCCGATATCTTCAAATCGGAATCTTACCGGAGAAAGATAAGAAAATTTACGTAAGAGAGAAAGTGAGCAGTTTATCGTCATTATTGTTTGTTTGCCTTTTGAGAGGTAATAATAAAGTTAGAGAGTGAAAAATTTATAGTGTCGATTATCAAACTTTCTATGGTTCTAACAATTGAAAGATAAAGAACATAATAAAAAATAAAATGTTATAATTTTAATTATAATGGAGAGAAAGATTGTGAAAAAGAGAGATGGATAAAATATTTTTGAATTTTAAATTCTTTTAATTTTTTTTACTTTATTAATGTTTTGTTAGACAAACATATTAATCATTTCTCAAATGGTCAATATAATAGTTATTGTCATCTTTAAATAATATGTTTTATTAAAAGTATGACATTCTTTATTTTATTAAATTTTGTATAAAGCAAAATCCGCGCTCTAGGGTGGTGTGAAAAAGGAAGTCGTTCTTAGTGATGTTTTGATTAAATTTTTGAATGTAGAGTGCATTGTTAAGTTAAACTAGAAATTAAACATACGTGCGCGAATATTTATGGACTCTTTTATATGTACACAAATTTTATTTTAGAAATTAGTTGGCTATGTGGAAATATTTGATTGATTTATTGTGTTAGTCTGGTAATATCTTCTCTTGGTTTATGGTATTCGAATGTTTGAAATGTAACAACCCGTTTTAGTTATAAAAAAAATTATGACAACAAAGTGAAAATAATCTCCTATGTTTATTAATTTTTTCAAATTAAATAATTTATTTTAGGAAGAAATTGTTGTATACTTTTTTATTTTTCTTAGCTTTTAACTAGAAAATCTATTGAGATTTTTGTGTTTTGTTATTTATTGTTATTGTGTTGTATTAGATCTATTAATATAATGACTTACCTTACTAGATTAAAAGAATATTTCAACAATACAATATTTATAAATAAATGAAACATCTATAATTCCATGTTTAGTATTTAATATGTAATCACTTAAAATATAAAATATTATACATTTCACACGTAAGTTAAATTCTTAATAAAATAATTAAAACGGTATTATATGTAAAGTATAACATTTCTTGTTTTAAAAATAATAATTCTTAATTAGTATAACTAATATTCTCAAAATGAATTTAAAACAATCTTCTTCCTCATAAATTTCCTGCTAGATTTCCTTAGTTAAATTTTTCTGACATGAAATATCATTGCTTTAAATTGTTATAAAGTATAATATGTCATACTATTAGCTGTTTTATTTATAAAAAAAAATCTTTGATTTGTATTAGATCTCAATTAGAGATGTTTTTTTTTGCATCCTTTTAACCGTCATAAAATTTTGAAACGATTAAAGAAGAACACATGAAAATATTTTGAAAGAAAAAAATAATTAGTAATATTTTGGTATAGAATTTAATATTAAATTTTATGTTATTTTTGTAAAGAAAAAAAAAACAGTTTCAAAAATGATGTTATAAATTAAAATTGAAACTTATAAGACCAAAAAAGCCATGAAAAATACACTTTTCATAAATAAACAGTTTTTGGTGCAAATAAGAAGCAATTCTTTTTGACTTTGTAACAAATAATAATTTGTTACTTCTCAAAATTTTGACGAATGGTGCTTGCTATTAGCAGTGTTTTGTCATTTATTATGAGATTTGAAAATAAAATTAAAGGATTTCTGGTTCATAATTTTTTTATGTCGGAGCATCTCATTATTGAAGTATGACAAAACACATATCTTTTTGATGGAATTTCGATAAGGTGAGAAGTTTGGGAATATCCTAAAATCTTTTGTACTTACTCTAGTAAAGTTGTAACGTTAAAAGTTTAACAAGCATATAATATTAGATGGTTATAATGTTTTGCTAGAGACTGCTTATAACAAATCTTCTATAAATTCATTGCTAATATTATATAATCCTACATTGTCACACATCTAAACAAATTGAATCATGAAATGTATTGGGTTTTAATATATATATATATATATGTATATATATATATATGTGTGTTTTTATATAAGATATAAATATATATTTTTTTTTGGTATGAAGATATAAATATATATTTATATATAATATGATGTACATAACGTGTGATTAAGAATCACACTTAACTAATGTTAGACTTGGTCCATGTCTTACTACGTGACATAAGATGCGTTAATGTTAAGCCCATATAAGATGTGCATTAATAAGGATTATAACGTGATTTATTTGGTTAAGAAAAATCTTAGAGAGAAAAAGAGGAAAAGACCAATTGTTTGTCGTAACGGCTCTTTTGAGATTTGTTCTCATCGGTACTAATATATCAGTTCGATTCAATTTGTGTGTGTGTGGATACCAGTAGAGGCACAACAATTAGAATACTCAGAAACTTTTTACTAATTCGATTTGTCGTTTCTCAGCAGAATATCCAGGTATATTCGGATCTTTGTTTCCTAAATTTAATTCAATATTTGCATGAATTTGACAGTTAAGTTTGTAATTAGAATTTATAAAGCGTTATAAACTGTTACGGATTCCAAAAGTGGTATAGAGAGCCAAGTGCATAATATTGTTTTTAAAAATCTAGTTTCATATGCGATTTACATGATAAAGTTTGTTCATAAATCACTTTAAAGTAACTGTGAGTGTAATTGATGAGACATGTTATAAGATGTTATCGTAACTCTTTGATGTGAATTATTATGTTTCCGTCGTCAATTGCTTTTGATGATTTGATCATCCAAGTAATCGACATGTGTACTTTTAATTTTGAGAAATTTAGTTGATATCATGTGAATCTGCGGAGTATTTTAATCAGTATATCAACGGTTACATGTGTGGTAAGTTGTTTGTAATCAATTGATAATTATCATGAAATTATCATATTATGTTGAATAATAATTTTGTCCGGTAGTATATCGAGTGTTTATAACAATTTGATCATATGGTTATGATTAGCTGTGTGTATTTTTGATGATGCATGTTTCTAAATTGATTGTAAAATTGCATGAGATCTCTTGGTTTGGTTTATAGCAGTGTTTTTAAAATCAGACCGGACCAGGGGACGAACCGGGTTGAACTACGAACCGGAGGTTTATTCGGGTTAGTTAAACCCTTGTTCAACAAGTCTTTTTTTAAAATAAAAATGTTTTTATGTGTATAATGAATGAAAATACAATTAACATTTTATGCTTTATGTGACATATATTAGATAAGTATATAAATTTATAATATGTAAAATATTTAGATTTTTGTAAATATATGATGTATAAAACAACAATTTAACATTTTATGGTTCTTTTGTTACATATATAGTATGTTTTTTACTACTTTTAGTTTATGATTTTTCTTATTTTATTATTTGTATAGGTTAAATTATGAAAATTTTATTTTATTGCTAAATATATATATATATATATAATTTAAAATAAAATAATCAAACCTGATCGAATCCGGTCGGACCACATCGATTCACGACCCGAAAAATTTTTCGGTTCGGTTGCCAGTCCGGTTTTAAAACATTGGTTTATAGTAAACCAAATCGTGCCATTTGATTTTTCTATTTCTACTTTGATTAGATTTGAAAATTTTCAGATACATAATTTAAATAAATGATTTAGTTGTGTTAGCCAACCA
>OVBE01007226.1:0-18736 GCA_900406425.1 Iberis pinnata
ATATATATATATCCCCATGATACGAAACTTATATCTACTTTTAATTATATTTTTTGAATAATTTTGTAAGATGGGTATCTTTTGTTCTTTATTTCGAAAAATAGGTACTTTGGTTTTTTATTTGAAAAATATGTATTTTTGTTCATTCACACAAACCATTACTAATCAACACAAACAAATTCACCATTCACAACCTTTCATCATTCACACAAACAATTCATCATTTGCATGAACAATCCATACTCATCATTCACAAACAATTCATCATTCACGAAACAAAAAAGTACCTAAATACAAACACTTTTATAAGAACCATTTTAACAATTTATAACATTTTTATTATCCTATTACCCAATTTTCTCTATTTTAATACTTTTAATAATTGTTTCTTGTTGTCGACTTCAAGAAGAAACATAGTTTAACTGAACAAAACAGAAAAAGACAAAATCAGAAAGAGATTAAACATCAACAAGGAAAGAAGGCGATTCTGAAAGTAACTCTTGATTCGACCAAATCGGTGATGAAATGGTTACACTTGAAGCAAGAAGATTTGCACATCTATTCTCCCGTGATGAAATGGCAAGACAACAGGCTGAACGAAACTCACTCAACATACCTTTAAGCTCTTCTAATCGGTATTCAAACTGAGGCCAATCAGATGGGTTTTCAATTGCATCGACCAAATCTTTAGAATCTATGACAAAAACTATATTTCTTCCTCTTTGAGAACGTAAGCACTCTAGAGACCATTTGATTATTGTTGTTAGAAACCTAAAACTCGGAAAACCTCGGTTATAGTTGGTTTGCTATTTACTAACGAAATTCTAACCTTCATAAAACCATATTAAACCGAATTGAAGATATATTTTAATAGAAAAAGTATAGTTGTTAGTCTTTTCTCCACAAAAAAGAAAGAAAGGAAATTGCATGTTTCCCCAACTATAAATCTGTATTTTTGATACTAAAGATCTCGATTTGAAGAATTTCCTCTTAGAAATCAATCATTCGGTCATAGCTATAACACAAATTCAGGACGACTTCATCAGATCTATCGAGGCTACGTAAGTGTCGGCAAGATCGAGAACATGTTAATATGTAAACTAAAATTTAGAAAAATTTATCGTCTGTGCCATATTATTTCCCTTTCTTAGACCAAATGCCATATTATTTAGACTTTTCATTGTCTACCATATTCTATATGTTGGAATGACCAAACTGACCCTTTGACACATGCTGTACCGTTACTTTCTTTTTAAAAAATTAAAAATTTAATTCTTTTCCTCTCTCCACTCTCTATTCTCTCTCTCCCACTCGAAGAAACTGTTCTTTTTTTCCTCACTTCTCTCTCACAAAATCGAGAAACAGAAAGACTATCAAAAATCTCTCTCAGCAAACCCTAGGTCAAAATCTTTGAACTTACTGAAGATTATCACAAATTTCGAACAGAAATTTACGATTATTGTACAACAATGTCATCTCGTAAGGAAGTCGGCCACCCTCCGAGACCTAAAGGCAAAGATTCCGCCAGAAAAGCAAATACCTGACAGAAAGCTTTGACTGGAGGGTCGTCGACGGCAGCAATTTTACCAGTCATCATGGAGACCTCTGTGGTCTTTTGGTAAGGAATTTAGAAGCGTTTCAATCATATCCATGGGGTCGTGAAGCCTTTTCATTGACAATAGAGATGGTCAAAATTGCTGAGCAGTGTGAGGATGTCGAAGTACTCAGAGGCAAGCTTAATCAGTCCCACACGGTGATACATGGATTCAGCCTGGCGCTAAAGTTGTTTTTTTACAATGCAATACCCGATTTTGTGAGGTTACTGCCTGCATCACGTGATGGTGACCACGACTTCACACATGAATCCATAATCAGCTTACCAATGTGCCAGACATTTCACAACACCAACATCATAAAAATCGAGAACAAATCCACGGTATGTCAGTAAACACAAAAAGTGCCATATAAATGAGACCTTTCATTGTCTTTTACCATAGGATACCATTCACAAAGTATTAGTCTTCTAATAGATTTTGGACATACCTGATGTCCTCACAATACACCAACAATTTCATTACTATTCAACTAGTCCACTATAATTCAGTAACCAAATATGTTGCATAGTAGGTTACATAACTGGTAATAGGTTACATAACTGGTAATAGGAACTTAGCTGTCTACCAAGACAGAAAATACAATAACTAACATAAAACAAGTAAGTAGTCCACTGTGGATGTGGCCATTGGTATAAACAAGGAAGATAATCGAAATTACTAGTCCACTGTGAATTAGTATACGTAGTATACTGGTCAACTATGTTTGTATAAAAAACCATCACAAAAATAACACTTAGTCGTTTGTACATTAGTAGACACAACTAACGACATTGTTTATCTTCTCCACAATAATTGATTTATGAGTTTACAATGTGTACAGATGTATGTTCAACCATTTTTTCCTGCTGAAGATGCCGAGTACAACACTGTAAACGATGCCTGGGATGACGAGGTGGAGGACCCTTCGGTTGAGTATATGGAACGTTTGCTTAATAGCGGGGTCAAATTTCAGAAGTCTATGTGGGACAGTGACTGCACCACGTTTAATCATATTCTAGTTGAAATAAGGAAAGCGCAGAATCTCAAGAAGCCAAAACCGGTTAAGAAGGCTCGGACACATGCTATAGAGATTACAGGGACATCGAAAGATACACAAATAAAGCAGAAGGAACAAGAACATAAACGAAAGCGCGAATGTCCACAAGATGCATCTGAGACTGAAGAGAAAGAGGTTCCGGACGTTGATGCTCTGTTTTTGAGGTGTCCACAATGCGGTGTCCACCATAAAAGCAATAGACGAGACAACAACTGGAAACATGTCCACGGACAAAGTAAGTGTCAAAAATATTTTTCAATGTCTACCTTGGACAAGTTGCATATTCATGTTCATATTTTCACAGCATGACAAGACAACAACCTTGGTCACTGCAAATGAAGACAATGTAGTTAATGTAGATAAGAACACATAGTCATCAGTTAAGGAAAAAAACCAGGTGGACATTTTTAACTTTCAGCTATGGTCCGACAAAACATCTAACAGTGTGTTTTTTTTCTTTGAAGGAGGGAGAGTTGTCTACTATCGCTCCATTAGACATTGAATCAGGAAATCCGATGTCCACCACAGTTATCCAGACTACGGAAACCCTCATTAACGTAGACGAAAGTGCTGGACACATGACCAACTACGACCCGAATTTGATTCTTGCCTTCGAAGAGAGTGACGACTCCAGAAGTTCCGATGATGCCAGTAGCAATTTTTCAGACTCAAGCAACGAGTCATTGTCTATCGATCCTAATTGTCCACTATTGTGCAGAGGTCCACCAGGTGGACAAGTAAGTGGACATAAATATACCTTTATATCACATGTTGCATATCTCTCACACCTGCTATCACATATATCCAACAGGTGACCACTGGAGTGGTCTCAAGGCAGTCAAGGACACAGAGAGTATGGGAGCTAAGGTCGGTGGACAAGTAAGAGATCAATCCGGTGGAAAAGTAAGTAGACATAAGTACCATTTTATATAAAATCTTAGCTTATGGCTCACACCTGATATCACTTATCTGTCTCAGGCTACTACTGGAGTGGTTTCAAAGGAAGTAAAGGACACGGAGAGTTCAGGTATCCCGACTGCTGAAACTACCGGTAGCAACCCTTCGACACCTAAACAAGTTAAACACGTGGATGAGAGTACTGAGCATTCAGTATCCAGTAATGAGTCATTGTCCATCAGTGCAAAAAGACCACGATTATGCTTATGGCCTGGAATTGGAAAAGTAAGTTGACATAATCACCGGACAAATGCCACATGTTCTACAAATGTTTTTACGCATGCTGTCATATTTCTCCCTCAGGTGGCTACTGGAGTGGTTCCAATGGAAGCCCATGACACAATCTGTTTTGGACCCAAGCCTGGCAAGTATTCAAACGAACAAGCAGCTGCAGGCGGACAAGTAAGTGGACATACTTACTAAAACAATGTAACATGTTTTTACAAAAGGCGGTCGCCTGATATATCTACTTGTGGCACATGCGGCAAGTGGAGTGATTTCTATGGAAGCTCAGGTCACAGAGACTGTGGGAGGCAAGGCTGGCACGCATGCACATGTTCAAGATGCCGCAAGTGCACAAGGAAGTGGACAAAATACAGGTGGACAAGTAAATGGACAAAATCCGGCAAGTGTACAAGTTTATGGTACACGCCTGATCGAATTCTCATCCTATTTATGTGGCACAGGTGGCTACCGTTGTGGTCCAAATTGAGTCAGAGGAAACATATATTTTGGGAGATAAGACAGACAAAGGTGCAGATATGGTGATTAGTGGACAAGACGAACAAGGGGGAGAGGCTAGACAACTTGTTGCACCTGAAGGACAACGACATTCTGCAACTTCCACGGGTTTACACACGTTGGGAATCAAGAGCGCATAATGTTTTTATTCTAGGTCCCAAAAGATGGTGCTGAGATGGCTAGTAGTGGACAAACCGACGTCCTCATAAACAGTGGACAAGTGGATCCACCCGATGGACAAAAAAGAACAGACCAAGATGATTACGACATACCAATCGCCTCACTCAGGAAGTCCAAGAAAAAGCTTGTTTTTCAGATGCTGATGATGAACAAAACAAGCACGAGACCCGTGACAAAAGGATCACAAAGAAACTGAGAAGATTCCACAACTCAACAACTCCTAGATATGTCCCGACTTGTCAAAAATCTACCCGTCCTTGGTGCCTGTTCCGACAGCCCGAAAGAAGAGTTTCCTGTCAAAACTCAGCTCACACGGCAAGAAGTAAGAATGTCCTTCCGGAACATCTTTACCTTCAAATAATTAAACCTAACTGTTTCATTATAATTTGTGCAGGCCATACATCATTGACGAAAAACAGGTCAAGTTCTCCTTCTTTAATGTGGCAATTAAACCCCGTCATCCGATTGACAACAATGTGAGTATTCGCTTGAAAATCGTTGCTTCATTGTCCACCCATACATATTTTGTCCACTGATTCACCTGTATTAAATGTCCTTCTATATCACACTAACTCATCTGTTTTACTTTACCTATATATCCGTTAACGCATTTTCCACCTGTTATGACGATTTTGTCCACCATTTTTTATTTCCTACTGCAGCATGTAGATGCTATATTGAGTTTACTATGGCGAAAGGCAGGAGACAAGCTCCTCAGCCAGAGGGTTGGTATTTTAGATAGTATGTTTGTGCGGACGCTGTGCGAGGAGAACAACAAGTTCAACAAACTCACTTGGTTCACCTCGATTGACAATGTCTATCTCCCGATGGATTTGGGTCAATCCCACTGGGTTGCTCTTATGATTGACCTTAAACAAGGAACCATATACATTCTCGATAGCTACTAGAAATGTATGGATGATGAGATGATGGACGCGCACATGAAACCCCTTGTCGAGTTCCTGCCTTTGGCACTGAACCAGCTGGTCCACAACGAAAGTGGTGGACATCAAATCCCATCGATATTCCGCGTTGTCAGAGTCCCGGATGTCCCTCAGATTACGTGGGCAGGCGATTGCGGTTCAGTTGCTATGAAGTTGATCGAGTTTCACTTTGGAGGTGTTAGCCTCGATCACCTAACCATGGATGTGATTGCTGTTACGCGTGACCATCAATGGATCAACTTGTATGAGGGGTTTGTTACTAAACTTGACGATTGATATGCCATGAACCTGTTTTCTGTTTGACCTAGTGTTTCTTTATCAGTTTCTCGGATGTTTTATTTTTATTTTTAATTTGCATGTACTAAGACAAATGGTTGTAAGCTGTATTTTAATGGACGTATCTAAGTTGCATATCTTACTTCTTCGTTTCTTAATCTATACTAGTACTGCATTTCAACAATTTCATCACAAGTTAGTACTTGTCCACTTATATGGAATGGACATAACTAACATTGCATTTAGTTGTTATTAATAGTTCACATATATGTCAATCATTTCTTGCCAAGTTATAACTTAACTCATCGATAGAGTGGACGTAATTGGTATATTGCATATTTTATTCTTGTCTCTTTCTATTAAATGGACATTCAAATGAAACGGCCCATTATACATTTCACTAAGTCATTTCCAACATGAAAATCAAGCCTCATAATATTACTTGTCCATTCAATATCATGGACATACAAAACATTGTTTGCTGGAAATTTAAAACAAGTGCCAACATACTAAAAATCCAACATGCAACTTAAGCCTCAATATATTACTTTTTCATTTAAATATCATGGACATACAAAACATTATTTGTTGGAAATTTAAAACAAGTACCAAAATACTACAAATCCGAATGATTACTTGTTCATACGTAGAATGTCGATACAAAAACCGGAAAAACCCGTTGTTCCACAAAACAAACCAAAAGGGAGAGGGTGTATAAAACGATCACTTCTATCCATCGCCAATATTATTTCCATTTTCAAACGCCCCTCTAAATCGGATTCTTGCAACTTGCTCTATTATGCTCAGGTAAGTTTCAGGTTGTGCACGTCCTCCTCGCCTTGTGTTTTCCCTGTTGATTAGAACGCCATTAGGAACCCAATGTACTTGTCCACTCAAAACATTGTGCATGCACTATCATTCTGCTACATAGATTTAAAGGCACACCCACAAAATATGTACCGGGTTTTCTCCTTGTGACGGGATCCTCACTGTCCCCAGCCTTCCAGGTGCTCTCTTCATTTTAGGAGGTTGTATCTGGTCGTCCACTACATTTTGAGGGACATCATAGTCTCTTTCATTTTCCCCCGGTAAAATGACCCCTATCCAAAGTTTCTGCCACTCCGAGACATAGTAACATTTCCCAACCAACGAGTATATGTCTATGTTTCTCATACCAACGGCTGCAAGGGCGTGGCAACATGGAACTAGTAACACGTCGAATACCCTACAAGTACAAGTTTTCATATGTAGGTCGACGGTGAAAACACATCCACTTGAGTCATTAACTTGGAAGATTGTATCGGTTGCTCCAATAACAGCACAATCAGGTGCGTTCTTCAGATGTTCAATCAACAAATTCTCAATCTGAGGTGTGCAACGTGTTGTTGTCTTCACGGCTTTAGTCCGCCTTGAACAAAACCAACCCATCAATTTTGTTCTAATGAACTCCACCATCCTAGCTATTGGAAATTCCACCACCTGTTAAAGAGTTGCGTTGAGCGACTCTGAGATGTTGCTGGTCATTAAATTGTAGCGCATACCCGGAAAGTACGCAAGGGCCCAATGAGAAAATCCGATGTCCATTAAATACGTGGCACAACCAAGGCTCCTTTTTGCACCTCCTCATACCAGTACCTAAAATCCCCGACCGTGTATGCTCTTGCCGCATTTGACACTATTCTTGCTAGGCCTTCACATTTGAACCTATGCTTAACGTTTCTCTCCAAGTGAACCACACACGCTCCATGGTGGGATCGGGGATAAACCTTCCGCAGACCTGCACATTTTAATATTAGAAATTAATATTATCCAGTTTAAAAATGAACCACTCATAAATAAGCTGAACGACCTATGGTGGGTCTGTATT
Organism: Iberis pinnata; assembly: GCA_900406425.1. Classification (NCBI taxonomy): domain Eukaryota; kingdom Viridiplantae; phylum Streptophyta; class Magnoliopsida; order Brassicales; family Brassicaceae; genus Iberis; species Iberis pinnata. Next base: position 7,618 of record OVBE01007226.1, read on the forward strand.
CACCACATACTAATGGACAGATCGTCTACGCCATAATATTGGACATTCATATGGACATACTATCCATGTCCACCCTCCCTCTAGTAGACATGCCTCTCGCGTTTATCCACCCAGAAATTATTATGCTATTTACGTCTTATGCTTTAAAGTAGACATAACATGTTACTTTTTCCTCCCCCAACACATGTGTTATCCAATTTTTATGGGAAAAAACAGAGATGCAAACCTGCATATATTGCTTGGTGTCTATCTGAAATGAAAACTAGCTCATCTTTGTCAGCTACAAATGTCGACAGTTTCTCAAAAAACCAAGTCCATCCAGGTGTATTCTCCCCATCTATCATCCCAAATGCTAATAGGAAAATCTGGTGATTTCCGTCTTGTCCACTTGCCGCGACCAAACAGCTTTTGTATTTACCCTTCGTTTGGGTCCCATCGACCACAACTACTTTCCTCAAATGTTTGTAGCCAGCCACTGAAGCAACGAAAGCTACAAAAAGATACTTGAACAATTTCACACCTTCCGCCGTGGTTATAGTCTTCACTTTCGAAATTGTCCCTCGGTTTTTATTGGACAATAAGTGCAAGTAAGTAGACAGAAACTGATAACTATCCTCATCCCCACCTCTCGCCATTCTCATTGCTACTTCTTTAGCATACCAAGCTGTCATGTAGGATATGGTAACATTGTACTCGGACAGAACAATTCCCCGCACATCACATGCTCGCGGCCCCTCCTATCCATGCACATATTTTGTCTTGAGCAACTCCCCTAGTATCGCCGAAGTCGCTTTTGTCCCATACCGCGACCTTGCGCTTATATCGCACGTATGTTTCAACGTAAACTTTCTTATTTCGATATTTTCTGAACCTGGTTGTATTGTTGCATATATTCTCCAATGGAAATTACGATCCACACACACGACAATCACCATTTTCTTGTCTGAAGCTCTAACCTTGAAATTGAACAACCTTTTTATGGCGTAGACAACAATTGCTTTGTGCATCTCACTTTTAATTTTGAAAATCATTCCAACATATATTGCATGACCACCCTTTTTTAAAATTCATATTCGCCTCATCAATGCCAATCCGTTCCACGTTGTCTCTGTATGGTGGGTCGTCAACATCCAACAATTGTCCATGGAATTGTCAGCTTCCTCTGGACCACACCTGAAATTGCCATCATGTCCACCATACACAACTATTTGTCCACCACAGTGGTTCCCCTCATTTATCCCCCCCCCCCAACGGCAACACTTTCACCTTCTGTTTATGGCGGTTGATGCCCATCCTTGCCTAAACTCTGTGCACGCGACTTCTTTTGCGTGTCTCCCCCAGTACCAATCGGCGTCCACAACAACTGGAGGCATCTTCATTTGTGTGAACACCACTTCTGATCTTATCTGCCAGTAGCTTAAACTTATGTCATCTCTCCTCATCTCCCCCCCCCCCCCCCCNCCCCCGCGTAAGCTTTAGTTACCTTGTCTACGAAACTTGAAAAATCTCATCTACTTTCAGGCTAACACATTTAGCGAACGTGTCCTTTGCAACACAAAAATGCCACACTCCATTCTCTATGCATTCCCATGTACCACAAATTATCATCACAGTTTCGTTCATTTTACCTACAACATCAAATCAATAAAACTTAATCAACCTGTCCACTGGCATGTCCACTAATTTCCGGTTCAGTTATGCATTAACAATTCCGAAATCAACAAAAGTAAATTTTACAAACCACATTTATGATACTCACCTCCCTCAATCTTCTCCACCGCAACTTCCATCTTTCATTTACTCAAGCTCCCACCATTAATAGTAGTTATTGTCACACTTAAATGTCATTAATTAGTGTACTGTACACAAACCAGCTTTTAATTAATGAAACTACTGTTCCCTCAGCGAGAGCCACTTTCGCAGAGGCAAAAGTGTCTTTCGCAACATGCCACTATACCATGCATTTATGGCCTTGGTCTAGGATTATGGTATTTATGGCATTCTCTACAAAAAATCTACATAATATGGTAGAATCAAAAAAATTTCCCTAAAATTTATTCACTATTTTGTATAGTACATATATATATATATATTAATGATAAAATATCTAATTAAATTAGTTAAAAATATTATGTGATAAAAACCAAAAAGTTATTAAAAAGTGAAAAACTAAAGTGAACATTTGAAAAAAAATTATACTATGAATTAAAAGGAAAAATCAAAAATTTGAAAACCAATTAAAATTTGTTACATGAATAAACTAGCCTAAATTTGAAGTAAAATAGTATTTTATACATTAATTAAAAACATTAAAAACTGGAGGGCCACAAAATTTCTTATATGATGCAAATTCTCAAATATTCTTATTTAATGTGGACTGGAGCCTGAGACGATTGTCTTTTCGATAACATTATAGGCACAATTTTAAATGTTCGCGGTCACTTTCAATGAAAATGGGATGAATAACTTGAGAAAAGAAAAAACTATGGAGAAACATCAATGAGAGGTGGTAACAAAGACCTAACCAAAATTGATTCTCCTACAATTATTTTTTGTTGTTGCATTTTTCTCAATTTAGATTTTTTAATTAGGTTTCGTACCTTTACTTTATTTTTTTGTTAAGAATTTTGGCATATTGTACTCCTGCTTCAAGTTTTCTTTTTCGGATTGTAACAAAATTTAAACTTTGAAAGGTTCATTTTTTGTCTTTTTGATTTTATCTTTTTCTGTTTTGTTTATCCCAAGAGATTAAACATCCAACCATCTCTATAAATAGGAGAAAATGCACTTGCTATGCGAATGGCTAGATTCAAACTCTATTCTCGTAACAAGGCAACAACAGTGACACAACCATTATGCCATTTGACCCGTGTTAAATTTTAAAGGTTCATTAACAATTGTTTTGTGTTTAATTGGATTTAATTTATGTTTTAAAATTGTATCACTCCATATAATCGTGCACTTTTGATTAGATATACGAACATTTCCCTTATTACGAGATATCCATTCGACATGTGTTTGGGAAAAACATTGTTGATGAGATTGTAATATTTAAAACAATCTAGCTTAAGAATGAGGCTGGGATGAGAAGATATGATGAATATTGAACTCCATTTTTGAGACGCGACCAGTGGTAGAAGAGTCGCTGATTGGCCGGAGACTTATGTGTGAGCGATCTTAGTAATAGGGTAAAGAGGAAGATGGGTCATTTTGGGTTTATATTTTGTTTGATATTAAGGTCGGCCCTAGGCAAAGTGTAACGCCCGTGAACAACTAAGTGTGGAATGTAAGGTCGAGCTGGCCGAATCAGAACATGATAAACGTGAGCCAAGAGGGTCATAACGTAAGAGTTTGCATTTTTATAAGTTGGATGGGAATAGATGCATGATTTGTTGAGTTCCAGTCAAAACTTATTAATTATTAATTTTTATAATTAATAATTAAATATGCAGTGACTCCTCAGACATAAGGAATGTCTACTGATGGCAATATGAAAATTGTCACTAATGTTATATAGGGGGTGGGTGTAGATGAGGAATTAGGCGGGATGGCGGGATGGCTGGATGGGAACCCATGATGATAAACCCCCTTAGACATGCATGGGAAACATGGTTGGGATGCTTGACAAGCATCCAATAATGATGCAGATATGAATGAATGATAAGATGAAGTTCAGATCACGGCTTAGATCTCGATCAAGGTGGGAATCCAATAATGTTGGGCTAGTTCAATATTGGATTGAGCTAAGATAAGTTACCAGGAAGGAAATCCGATCAAAAACCAAGTTAAACTGAAAAGTTGAGCTAATTCCGAGAAATCCGGGAAAAGTATGATTTTTTCGGATGGTTGGTGAAGTTGGTGGGAAGGTTGGTGTAAATTGTCTGATTCGGACAATGTAGTTACAATTGTTGGATTCAAAGAAGGGAATTATTTTTGTCGGACACGTGTACAAGAATACACGCGCACAAAGCAGTTATTTGGCCTTGTGAATGCGTGAGATCGTGGGCAGTTATGCTGAGTAGTGCGCATGAGCGGTTGACTGGCGGAGAACTGCATTTGCTGAGTTGGCATGTTCTGATTGGACGGTTAGTAAAGTAGTTGGCTCGACTGAAAATCGTCAGGACGTCTATAAATATTGAATCTATGCATCATTCATCTCTTTCGCGCGAGATATCAGTTCTAGAGAGATAAAGTTCTGAAAGAGAGAGAAAGTTCCAAGATTCGAAGGATCAGTCCGTGAGTTAATCGAAAAGGTGAAGAATTAGTACGTTTTAGAGCCGAGTAGTCCGCATACCGAAGAAATCAGTCAGTCCATGTGAAATTATAAGGTGAGTGCATTTACTGAACTGTAGACTTTCTTTGTGATTGTTTAAAAGCCATGAGTGTCGTTTTACTGTTTTTGATAGCCTTTGTGGCTATGTATGCATGATTCGGATGGTTATAATAACCAAATTCGTGAATTGCTAAAGAAATGATGCCGTGAAAACTTAACTAAAATGGTCGTGTGATGCCAGAACTGTACTGAAATGGCGTAATGCCGATTATTGGGCTTAAATGTCGAACTGTTAAATCGTAAAATTGTACTGCAGGTTAGACTGGTGATCGATCTAGGTGAATCCAGATGATTAAGGCAGTCTAACCAAACTTTTGAGTTAAAACTAAGATAAAATGAATTGATGTTCCTAAGGGAACTAAACTGTTTATTGTGGGTGAGTGTTGCAAATTAAACTATACCCGCAAAGAAGTTAGCATTGTTTATGCCGTCTTTTTGGTCGCATGTAATTCTAAGGAGTGAGAAGCTCGCAGAATCAAGGCAAAGAGAAGGGAAGGATGGTGGATGGATTCTATATACTATTGGGTATAATAGCTTAAGAGTTTAATGCGAGCTGTAATAGCTTATTAGCAAAACTGGCAGTTGTACTGAAACTCGTTATTCTATCTATGGAAAATTGCAAGTTTTAAGTTATGAATTGAAAACACCTAAAAATCGACTAAGTATAGAAAACCTCTAAAGCATATCACCCTTTGGATTTCAAAATGGCGAGTCGTTTGGTTAGGAAAATCAAGTTGTGGCATTGCAAATTGGTATCAAAGAAATTATGGTTCTAGGATTTATGGGTTATTGGATTGAAATCCATCATTCTTGTTGTAGATGGAAATTGTTTATGTGGAAAAATTGGTTGTGTGACTAACTTCTGAATGAAAATCTCTTTGCATATGACAAGTAAATGTGGTAAGTATCAAGCTAATTTCGGAGATGATAAATCTGAAAATCGTCCGGAGAATCCAGGAAGCATTGGGAATACTAACGAGATGGGGGTAATGTGAATGCCCGTGGTGGTGGAAATGTTGATGCAGCTAGTAGTGCAGCTGGTGGTGAAGCTAGTGATGCTCAATTTGGACTTTAGACTGTGATAATGATGCTATCATAAGTGTTAGAGATATTATCGGGAGTCGGAGGTGTTCCAGTTGGTCAACAACCTCCAATCGGTCAACAACCTCCTACTAGGGGTGAGAATCGATTTTTGTTGATGGAGAAAGAATTTCCGGTTGGGAATGGTCCATCCTATATGAATGTGATGGATCACATGCAAAAGCTGGGCACAAAGTTCTTCTCTAGAGGAACAGATCCGATAGAAGCGGATATGTGAGTGTTTAGAATGGAAAGGAAATTTGAATCCATTCGTTGTCCTGATGGGTTCAAGAGGGCTATTGTAGTGCATTACTTAGAGGGAGATGCCCATGTATAGTGGTTTGATGCTTCGGCTCGAAGGCACATCAACACCTAGGATAAGTATGTTGAGAAGTTCAGGGAGAAGTATTTCCCTCAAGAGGCGTTTGATCGCTTCAAAGGTGCATTCCTGGAGTTTCACCACGACACAAAGAGTGTACGTGAATATGAGGCAGAGTTTAATCGTCTTAGAAAGTATACATGGCGTGAATTAGATGATGAAAAGGTCCATGTTTGAAGGTTTATGAGGAGAATAAGGATCGAAATCAAGAAACATTGTATGGTTGAAACTTCTCTTCTATTGGTTGAGAAGGCTGCAATGCTAGAAGTTGGTATGAATGAGGAAGCAAAGATGCCGGGTAAAGAAGTGACTATCATGCACGGACTTGTTGTGAACCACTCTGGAAGTAAGAAGAGAAATTTTGAAAATTCAAGTGGTTCGGGAAAGTCTATTGGTCATAGACATTGTCCCAAGTGTGGAAAGAATCACGGTGGTGAATGTTGCGCTAGATCTAGGGCGTGTCATCGCTGTGGAAGTCTAAACCATTGATATACTAGGTTTTTACGTGGTTTTAGAGTCTTTTATCGAGTCAAAGTGTGTTTTTAGATTATTTTTGTCCTTTATCGAGTCTTTTCAGGTTTTAGGTGGGTTTGGAGAAGATTGAGGTGTTTTGGGAAGTATTTGATGCAAATTGGCATATGCAGATGCATAGTCCGACAGAAGGGTCAAAAGCTTACCAATGTTGAAGATGTTCCCATGGATGGATTGAGCTGAATTTTGGACACAAGATAGCCACGTGAGTTAGCTGTCATATGTAGGTTTTGAAGTCAATCCATTGGTATCAAAAGTTCTGACGAATTTACTAAAGATTGGTCAAGCTGGCTCGCAGAAGAATGTTGTGCAAAGCAGATCGATCAGTCCAAGACTAAACCGATCGAACCAAAGTCCCTAGAAAACTCTGAAACAATAGATCGATTGTTCTAGGACTGGACCGGTTGGTCCATAAATTCTTTTTGCACAAATTTTTCCTACTATTTGCACGGAAGGTCCCCAGAAGATTTCCTCTTCTTCAGATTTCGTTTTTCCCCTTTAAATAGGAAATTAAGATTTATTTATTTTAGGTTAACTTTTATTCTACTTTACTTTCTACGTTGTAGTTTATTTTTTCTCTGAGAGAGAAGAAACACTAACCCTCAACTTGTTTTGGAGAAAATTTTTGAACTTCTTTTATTTATTTATGCATTAGTTTTCTTTAATTATTGAATCTATGATGCTTGTTTGTTTGAACTTGTTTGAGTAGTTTCATAGTTAGGTTTTAGGGTTTTCCATGGAAACCATGTTTGATAGTTAGGGTTATCAGAAGATAATGATTAGATTTGTTAGATTCTTACTGTAGATTTGTTCTTAATGTTTGAATTAGCTTGATCATCTAGTTCATGATAATATATTGATAAATACAAAGAGTTTTTATTTAGCAATATTGACATAGTCTAGATGAATAAATATTTTTGTTTACGAGAATATTTTTTAGATGTTTATGAACATATCGAATATGAACTTAAAGCATGCTTGAATTATCTAATTCACTTATAATAAATAATTTAAATATTGCATGAATTAATTAGTTGATATTAAGATGAGTTATTAAAAATGATTTTATATTTACATCATTTTAATAACTTAATATTTATTTCGTATATAATAATTGATGTTAATATGTAAAAGATTGTATTAAATTCGTAAATAATTTTAGAACAATGTCATAATTTTAAATATCTCAAATAATAAAGTTCTTTACAATAACTTATGTCAATATTTATCTTTTTTATTAATTGTTACTGATTTATGTCATATCAAAAGTGAAACAATATATTTTGCATCATTTTATATATTTAGGCTGATTTTACATTATATGTAATTTAAAGAAAAATAAAGATATGTTATTTAAAATATTTAATAAAATTATATCTCCTATATATTAAAAAGGAAGACACTTTTTAAATAACCTTTAATTACATAACTAATTATAGAAAATGCCACTCACACTATTTATATATTCAAACACTCATTATCACTCTTTAAAAAATAAAAAAATCATTGAAAATCCTATATTAAATTATATTAAATATTTTAAAAATGAATATTTTGTATTTTTGTTTTTAATACATATTTATTTCAATTTTTACTACTAATTAGTTACAAAATTAAATTATATTAAGATTTATCCAAATTAAAATAGTAAAAATAATAATTATATAAATTATATAAATAAATAATTATATATATAATGATCAATACGATTTTTCCATATAATACTAATTAGTTATATAATTAAAGTATATTATAATTTAGCCATATTAAAATGGCCACAATAATAAATTTATAAAATATATAATTAAATACTTATCTATAATATATTAAAATGGAATAAATTGTTAAAAAAAAATTTGTTACATTGTAATAAATTATATGATATGCCATCAGAAAATATTTATATATCCAATCAATTATTTAGATAAAGTAAATGTCACATTAGTAATTTAAATATACACCCTATATCTATTAAAAAAATTAACAAAGATTTTTTCTCCTTTTATTTAGGAGTTTTCATAAAATTTAAAATAAATAATTTAAAATGTGTTAGTATTTAAAATTATATCAACCTATTTATATTAAATTTAAAATATGCTTATAAAATATATATTATTAAATTTTTATATCTTAATTATTAACCAACCTAACATATATTTAAAAATATCTATATACAATAGAAAAATAAAATAAAATAGTTATTACGTTTTATATTATATAATTATATAATTTTTACAAAACATCACAATTTTACTTTGATATTTATATATTTATATTTGTCGACAAATTCTATAATCATTATTTTAAAATCTATATAATAATATATAAAATTTAAGTTATACTTTATAACATATTTCCGCGCATAGCGCGGGATATCATCTAGTTAATTTAAAATAGTGTTCATCATTATCCACATGTGGCTGCTAATAATTATATTTGTTAATTATTAACTAAATAATAAAATTAAATATACATTTCTTATCAATACTATTAATGAGGAAGTACATTTTTGGAGAGAGTCAAAATAGTGAGCATATTTACAAAGATTGCCATTAGATTAAAAGATTTTAATGAACAAAGAAAAAAATTCTGGAGGGTTAAAATCGGCAAAAAATGATTTAGCATGAAGGTCACGAGTTCGATTATCTGAGGTGTCAAGTTTTTAACCAAAAATTAAAGTTTGACCAAAAAAATAGTGAAAAACTTGCAGATCCTATTGAGGGTCAGGCATGACCCGGTTCGATCCACGAAGAATGCGTTAATAGTTTTTTTCCAAAACGCGTATTTTTATGTTAATATAAGTAATCGACTTCAATGGTAATACATAAAATCTAATTGGCTTAGTGGTAAAGTGGATACAGGAGGTATACATGGTTGGATGTTCAATTCCAAACATTTGCATTTTGATTTTTTGCTTTTTTGTCAAACTTTGTTGGGTTTGATATACATTTGATATTCTTGCTAATAATTTTATGAATATGAAAATTTGAGTATAATTTATTTATAAATATATATTATAGTGTAATATATATTTAAATTTGATTTGTATAATTAGTTTCCTAAATCAAGGAAATGATTTTGGAAACTTATATATTTAATATTAAATTCGAATTTGGAAACATAAGTTAAATTATTTTTGGATATTTAAATATTAAATTCACTGATAATTAATAGTAAATATTTTAAAATATTTTTTAGGCTATTTTTTGTTTCGTTTATCAAATTTTTAGAAAATTATTGTTATCTTATATATATATATATATATGCCATAAATATCTATTTTTTTTTTATAAATTGTAACAAACTTAACTCTTATATATAATCGTTTCTTTCCCATAAATCATACCAAGCTTTTCTCTAAAACCACATTTAACTGATTTTTTTTAAGTTTTGAAATATAATTAGCTTCCTAAATAAGTTTTAAGTATATCTTTTAAGTTAAAATGTAATTTAGTTTATTAAAAAAGAAATGGATCCCACATCGAAAGTTGAGAATGTCTTCTCCCTTTCGAACTCCTATATATATATATATATATGTGAGTTTGAAGATTAATTTCAATCTCAGTAAGTGCAGAAAATCGAATTAATCGAGGTCCAAACACAAAATATATTCAGTTAAATTTAGTTTTCAATTAAATCAAATTTAGAAACTGAATATAATAAATATTATTTTTTACATTAGTTAATAATCCTAATTTAATTAGGATCTAAATATTATCAAAATTTGGTTTAAATAGAAATTATTTTTTGGAAACTTATATATTTAATAGTAAAGTCGAATTCGGAAACATAAGTTAATTTATTTTTGGAAACTTAAATCATAAATTCATAGATAATTAATGATAAATAATTTATAAAAATATAATACATTTTTTATATTAATACATACTACATGTTATATTGGCAAGACTCCAAAATTATTCTAATTTAATATTTAGATTCTAAACGGGTCGGGTTTGATTCGAAAACGTTTATAAATTAAAAACTAATTGAACTGAAAAGTGAAAAATAAAAAGATTTAGCACAACTGGGAAAGAAGAGAGTATGCACTCATCGAGGATGCTGGTTCGAGCCACAAATGTGGGAATGAGTCAAAAATTTGTTTTTTAATAATATTTTTTTCTAAAGTGCTTTTACCGAATTATTAAAAAATCTTTCCTAAATATCCGATTATAAAATCTTTTTCCTTTAATATATATATATATATATATATATATATTGTGCTAAGTTTTTACAAATTTAATCATGTTCTAGAATATTCCATTACAATTTTTTAATTTTAATTGGTTGCCTAAATTATCGATTAGTATATCTGTATATATAAATTATAATATATTTTCTGCCCAAACATTAATTCAAATTTAGGAAGGTTATATTTTTTAAAAATATACAAGATCCCACATCGTATGTTGAAAGAATTCTCCTTCATTTCTAACTTCTATATATATGTGTCAAGATAAGTTTCAACCTCACACATATTTTTGTGTAGGAAACTGATTAAATCGAGATATCGAAGACTTAGTGCTTTGATATCATTGTAGTCACGGGTCGAAAATTTTTTTGTGGTATTTTTGGAACTTTTGGGAGTATGTAGTATTTTTGGAATAAACTTAATTTTTTGTTGTATTTTTGAGAATGCCCCTACTTATTATTATAAAATACAAATAAAATTTAAAACAACACATATTATAAAACTAAAAATTAAATTAAATTCCATTGAAAGATGTTATATATTTTTGCATTAAATACATGTTACATCATTTACTTTTAATAACAAAAAATAAACAAATGATAAA
>OVBE01007227.1:0-18735 GCA_900406425.1 Iberis pinnata
ATTTTGCAGAGAAAAGCTCGGATAACATTGAATATAAAGCATAAATGCTTACTATAATGCGTTAAAACCGAGTAATATCAAGGGTAATTGACTAAAAAATCCATCATGGGCTACCTAAGTACCTAACATACCTCAAACAATAAGCTAACCCTTAGACAATAGCTACACATACAATCAATTCAAATTCTTTGGCAACCAATCTCAAGCAAAGCAATCACAGACTCAACTGCCGTCATAGACGGTGATTACCTACCAGGCATTAACAACTACTACTCTAGCTAACAAGTTTCCCACATCTATTAACAGAGAAGGAGAAACGAATCTCTGAAGCCACCTCGGTCTAGTCACCTTCAATGACTCACCTTCCGGTGTTGAAAGGCCTAACAGCGGGTCTTCGTCCCTTCCGGGGAGAAGTACAATCATCATTAAGCTAAGGTTGAACAGAAGGGATCTAAGAACAAACGACTTAGGTACTAAGGCAAACCCAGAACATTAACCCTAGTCTACCCCCATCCTCAAGAACTTGGATGACTACTCACTACTCATGGGAGTAGAAGCAAATAAAACAGAAAACATAACCTTAAAGCTAAACATGCAGATCTGGGAAAAACAGATGAAGAACAGCAAGAATATAAACCCAGAAATGAAGAACAGCAATGAAACAGTAAACTAAAACAGGAGATTAAAGCTTAAAACGTAAATCAACAAGAACCATATATGCAACAATGTAAATCTAAGCAAGAAACCTAAAGAAAAACAAAAGATTAACTAAAGACTTGAAAGAAATCTGGTTTTTACACCAAGAACAACAAGAACAACTTAAAGAAATGAAAACCTAAGACAAAACCTAAAAAGGAAAGAAAAACTAAGCTTGTGCAAATGGGGGCGAATTAGGGCTTTTATAGTGTTCAGAGAAAAGCCCTAATTCGCACTAAAGACAAAATGCCAATCATTGTCTTGGATCTTGGGCCTTGATTCAGGTGGTATTCAGATTTGAGTTGGTTGGGTCGGAGCGTGTTTGACTTCGGGTTGGTAAGTGCGCGATCGATCCGGGCTGAAGATGCTTGCATGGGATCGATCCAGCTAAGATGTGTCCAAAGTGTGTATGAGGTTGGGATCGATCCCGGGTGATAAGTGCTGAGATCGATCCCAACATAGGTGAGATCGATCTCATATTTTTTCTTCTCAGTCTTCAACTTTGTGCACTTCCTTAGCTTCGTTCGAGACTTCACAAACTTCGTTGAAAGAGAGAGAGGGAGATCGATCCAAGTAAAGGTTGAGATCGATCCCTGCTGAGGTGGGATCAATCTGAAGTGGCTATGGGATCGATCTGGTAAGTGTTGGGTTGGGATCGATCCTGCAAGTGCTGAGTTGGGATCGATCCTGCAAGTGCTGGGATTAATCCTACATAGTGTTGAGATCGATCCTACCTTGATGCAGAATTGCTTGAGATCGATCCAGGCATGTGCTGAGATCGATCCTGCCTTGGTTGGAAGGTAGATCCACTCCATTCCGCGTTAAGTGATGCTTTTCTGAAATCTCGCAAATCCTTCCCGAAATCTCCTGAAAGTCCTGAAAAATCTCCAAAATGCGTACATATGCAAATTCTAATGCAAAAGTCCTAAAAATCATAAACTTACTAAAATGAAGTATAAATTTGATGTATGCACGCTTTTAGACCTCATAATTAATGCTAATTGATATGTAAAATCCATAAAAATTTAGAGTCATCAAGAATGTAATTTAGGAAAACTAAACTAAGAAACTTAAATCTATCCCCGAAATCCCCAATAAGCAGAACAAAGCTGCATATGGAAAAATTTGGAAAGATTATAGAACAAAAATGGGGAATCCCTGAAACTAATATAAACCATAAGATGACATTAGAAACTAAAACATAAATTAAAACACAACAAAAGAAATTATTTGTGAAATGGGTCTGATCCAAAACATGCCAAAATAGGCCCATTACGAAGCCCAACATCAGCAGAGATGCCCTAGAATCTTGAACAGATCCATCGCCGCCGTTTTCCAAACTTCCGATGAACCCAAATCCAATGATTCGACTCACTGACCACCACACAGCATTTTTCGGCGAAGAAATCGACACATCCAAGACCCATAAGCAAACTCCGACGAAGAGCTGGCTGCCAAAAAGCCCCCCCCCCCCCTTTTCCNACTGCCGAAGCCGACTTCTGATCAACAACAAACAGAAAGCTTCAGCAAAGAAAAAGAGCTTTCGCCTTCTAAACCACCAAGAATCCATGCCAGACTTAGAGAAGATAGAGCGAGTGAAAGCACATGACATGAATTGTATTAAGGTAGCGAGATAGATCGAAAGACATGCATGTCGCCACAAAGTCTTCCACTGGAAAATCAGAAGAGGGAGACGACAGAACCCGAAATCAACAGACGAGGAAGGATGAAGCCGATATAAACAAAAGCAAAAAGAAAAAAGGAAAGGAGAGGGGCCGCTAGGTGCCGGCAACGAGGCCGGACACTAGCGGCAGAGACGAGATTGACCGGAGAGCAGGAGAGATTTTAGAGAGAGAAATTATTTAGAGAGAAAGTGCTATCACTAGAAATAGTATGTAACAACAGTTTTAAAGCTTCTAATATAAGTGGTAAAATCACGTATAAACCGAGTATATTGCAGAGTTCCTAGCTTATCTAAAGCCTTTAATGAGTGCATCAAGATCTTATATTCTCACCACCTCTTCTTGGCCAGCCAAAAAAGTTGTGAACTCTCCATCTTTGGGGTATGTAGAAGGGTCGACCTAGTTAGAATGTGTGGAACGTACTCTTTGGTCACTTCAGTAGAGAAGTTTGCTCTTGGGTCTATAAATTTTCTTTGCTTAAGATGAGGGTATATGATCCAGCACTTGTCTTTGGTGTGATATTTCTTCTTGAAATGGTCACAAACCCCACACCTTCCTATCGTAATTCTTGCGCACTCCTTTGTTGGCCTTACTGAGCTCTCCTACTCCACCAAAGAGACCATTCAAGCATTGTTCCTTTTTAATTTGAACACACACCTCTTCATTCTTCATGACATGACTCCAAGTACCACAATTGCACAAGATTGTCTTGGTGGTTAATCCACATCATGTAGTTAACCCCTTTATAGTCGTTGGAACAACCAATGGTCTTATATTCTCCGTGATGGGAAGAAAACAAAATAGGATTTAATGAAAGTGATATTGAAGAAAGATAAGGCAGAATGGAGTAGATTGATGAATGCGACTTAAGAATGAGTAGAATATGGATTTTATTGATCTAATACCATGTTAGAATTTTCAGAATAAGAATAAAAGTTTTGGCTTGCGTATGAAGATGAGTGAAGAGATGGAGTATAGAGAGAGAGAGATCAGGAAGAGAATAAAATATTCTCCTTAGATTTATTTTAGTTATGCTTACAACATATTTAAAGAGTGATAGAGAGAAGATTACAACAAGTAAAAAGATCAAGAATTCAAAATTTAAATGTGTGGAGTGGGTGACAACTCTTAACAGCTCTTTTACTTGTATAATATGACCGATTTAAGACACTCTTATTGAAGATCTTCCTTAATTAATCTATAACCTTCTGAGTCTTGCGCTGGTTCAGGCCACTCTTTCAAAATTGTTGGAAGTTTTGTTTTTTTTTTTTCTAAGAAAAAATTAAATTTCTTGAACTTCTTCGTGAATTGATTTCTATCCTTCCCAAATTATGAGTATCTTCCTAAACTATGACTATGAGTAAGACCTTCCTAAAACTTGAATAAGGCTGATGGTATCTAATTTAATAATTTCAATATACGTACCTTAAGGATTGGTTACGATTAAACATATATAAACGAAACACATGTTTAAAAGATATTGTAATAACTTACATGAGTTTAGTCTAATTATCTCTTAGAATTTTTTTTACAAAAATATTACTTGCTCAAAACGTCACGTAACATTAATAACCCTTAATTCAAGTTTCTATTTTAAGGTAAATGTGAATAATAAAAAGTTTTAAAAAGCAGAGAAATGTGGTAAGAGAGAAAGGAAGAGCGTCAAAGTCTGAGGCTAACTGTATGGTAGCTTGAAACATTCCTAAAATGGCGATCTTCTTCTTCCAGAAATAATATCTCTCCGCTAAACAATTCTTAATTACATTCCTCATATGAGACTGAAATTTCTAAATTTGATGCGTACATAAAAATTTTGATAGTGTGAAGAGAATTGGACGATAGATCGATGCATCTATGAAGACACATGAACTACAACAATTGATGCTTCTTGAGTTTATCCGACGTCGTTCTTTCGGGTTTCACAGATGGAATGGCAAATCCTGCTAGTTGTTATGAGCGTGACATCGACCAGGTCTGTTCCTTATTTTCTTTTTTTATTAACCTTTAAACATTGTTGATTTTTTTTTAAAAAAATTGTGTTATTTGGTTTTAGGCACTTATCATTTTGAAAAAAGGAACTCAATTAGTTAAGTACAGTCGAAAAGGAAAACCTAAATTTCGAGCATTCAGGCTTTCTCCTGATGAAAAAACGTTGATTTGGTTTTCACGTGGAGAAGAAAAAGGTTTAAAGTTATCTGAAGTTTCTCGAATCGTCCCTGGACAAAGAACTGTGAGTTTATGACCTCATCATTGCACCATTTCTTGTGTGGTTTCTAACAATTATTTATATATATATATATATATATATATACATGAACAGGCTGTTTTTAAGAGATTTTTACGTCCAGAGAAGGATCATTTATCATTTTCACTTTTATATAATAACAAAGAAAGGTCACTTGATTTGGTTAGTAAAACAAAAAAGACCCTTTTAGCTTTTTTCCACTTGGGTTCAAAAATTCACATATGTATTATTAATATTTGTGACAGATTTGTAAAGACAAAGCTGAAACAGAAGTTTGGTTTGCTGGTCTCCAGTCTTTAATTGAAAAAACTCGTAAAAAACATACCAGAAGTGAGATCCCTGAGGTGTGCTCTTTAGTTTTGTTGTGTTTTTTGTTTTCTTAATTATCATGGATATTCTAGACGAACCCGAATAATCCTACAGATATACAAGTTTGTGTGGCACATGCATATCATGTTAAACATCTAAGATAAATCTGAAACCCACTAACCTAGAAGCAGTGCTACAAGTTCCAAACAAAAATCAAATATAAATCTCTAAAACTTAAATCGTCATACTTTTGCTTGGCTTGGCTACCACCTACGGGATAGAGAAATACTTTTATAATATTTCTCTTCCCAAAAGCTTGAACATATGACCGTTTTGTACACATTCTTTGTTTATATCAAAACCAGTCCAATGAAATGATTTTAATTTTGATTATTTTCAGATACATGACATTGACTTGTACACCGGTGGTCGTCAATCAATAGACATCATCTCAAACAATATTCCAAGAGGTAGAACATCAATTGATTTAGTGTATCAAAACAATTCTCCAATCTCATCAGATGTTGGATATGAACGTGGAAACATGTTAAGACCAAGTACAGATGGTTTTCGAATAAGTGTCTCAAGCACACCAAGTTGCTCAAGTGGAGGATCTGGTCCAGATGATATAGAATCATTAGGTGATGTGTACGTCTGGGGTGAAGTTTGGAGTGAAGGAATATTACCAGATGGTAGTGTTAGCAAAGAAACAGTTAAAACAGATGTACTAACTCCAAGACCATTGGAATCAAACGTTGTTCTCGATGTTCATCAGATAGTTTGTGGTGTAAGACATGTGGCACTTGTGACAAGACAAGGAGAAGTGTTTACATGGGGAGAAGAAGCTGGAGGAAGACTTGGACATGGTATTCAAGTTGATATTAGTCGTCCAAAACTCGTTGAATTTCTTGCTATGACCAACATAGATTTTGTTGCTTGTGGAGAGTATCATACTTGTGTTGTATCTACCTCTGGTGACTTGTTCTCATGGGGAGATGGAATCCATAATGTTGGTCTTTTAGGACATGGTAGTGATATTAGCCATTGGATACCAAAACGTGTCTCTGGTCCTTTAGAAGGTCTTCAAGTACTCTCTGTTGCTTGTGGCACTTGGCATTCTGCTTTAGCCACTGCTAATGGCAAGCTTTTCACTTTTGGTGATGGTGCTTTTGGTGTTTTGGGACATGGTAATAGAGATAGCTTTTCTCATCCTAAGGAAGTACTTTCTTTAAATGGTTTGAAAACGGTTAAAGTTGCTTGTAGCGTTTGGCATACCGCGGCAATTGTCGAGGTTATGGGTCAAACCGGTACGAGTATGTCCTCTAGGAAATTATTTACATGGGGTGATGGTGACAAAAATAGGTTAGGACATGGAAACAAAGAGACTTACTTACTTCCAACTTGTGTTTCTTCACTTATTGACTACAACTTTCATCAAATTGCGTGTGGCCATACATTTACCGTTGCACTCACAACCTCAGGACATGTTTTTACAATGGGAGGTACTTCACATGGTCAACTAGGTAACTCAATATCTGATGGTAAATTACCTTGCTTGGTTCAAGATCGATTAGTCGGTGAATTCGTGGAAGAAATCGCTTGTGGAGATCACCATGTTGCAGTTTTAACGTCAAGAAGTGAAGTGTTTACATGGGGAAAAGGTGCTAATGGAAGATTAGGACATGGTGATACAGATGATAGAAAAACCCCAACTTTAGTTGAAGCCTTGAGAGACCGTCATGTCAAAAGCTTATCTTGTGGCTCTAACTTCACATCAAGTATATGTATTCACAAGTGGGTATCCGGAGCAGATCAATCAATTTGTTCCGGATGTCGCCAAGCTTTTGGATTTACTCGAAAGAGACACAATTGTTATAATTGTGGGTTAGTCCATTGTCATGCTTGTAGTTCAAAGAAAGCTTTGAAAGCAGCATTAGCTCCAACTCCAGGTAAACCGCATCGTGTGTGTGATGCTTGTTACAGTAAGCTTAAAGCCGCAGAGTCTGGCTATATCTCTAGTGCGAACAGGAGTAATGCTGCAAATCCTGGAAGGTTAATAGATGGATCAGTAAGAGCTTACAAAGATACATCAAGATCATCTAAACTTCTCTTGTCCGGAACTACAGATTCTGTCAAGTCATCATTAAAGCCTAATATGCGTGCCTCGCAAGTTCCATCTCTACAAAACCTTAAAGACATTGCATTCCCAAGCTCGCTTAGCGCGATTCAAAATGCTATAAAACCTATTTCTTCTGGTGTTGTTCCGCAACGTCTAGTAGTTGGACCTACAATGCCATCACCAAGATCCTCATCACCTTATGCAAGAAGACCGAGCCCTCCACGCACTTCTGGATTTTCAAGAAGTGTTATCGATAGTTTGAAGAAGACTAACGAAGTTATGAACCAAGAAATGACAAAACTGCATACTCAAGTATTTCTATTTCTTGTCCCCTTGCTTTCAGTTACCACATAGCATAATGAACCAAAACTCATAAGTCATAACTGAAAAATCTTTCTCCACTGTTAGGTTAAAAGTTTGAAACAGAGATGTAATAATCAAGGTACTCAAATCCAAAGATTTCAAGAAGCAGCTAAAGAAGCTTCTGACATAGCTGCAAAGCAATCTTCAAAGCATAAAGCAGCAACAGAAGTACTCAAATTCGTCACAGAACAGGTTTTCTCCTCTTTCTGTATGTTCAAAGGAACTTTTTTTCTTGCGACATATGAGAGATTTTATTTCTTTTTATTTTTAGTTGAAAGGGTTGAAAGATAAGTTACCACCTGAAGTATCTGAGAGTGAAGCTTTCGAAACCATTAATTCTCAAGCTGAGGCTTATCTAAATGCAAACAAAGTATCAGAAGTTGTTCAACAAGAAACATCTCCTAATGGAAACACACAAGATCAAAAGATTGATGAACAAGTATCAACTGATACATCAAATTCATCGAGGCCAACACCATCAACAGAAGCTTCATCATTAAGAAAAAGTATAAAAGAAAGTAAAGAACAATTTGAACCTGGTGTTTATGTGACTTATGTGGTAGACATCAACGGAAACAAGATCTTCCGACGAGTTAGATTTAGGTAACTTTCTCACTTTTTCTCTCTAGATGTTTTGTATATAAAACTGTTGTGAGACTTCTTTTTGTAGTAAAAAGAGATTTGATGAGCATCAAGCAGAAGATTGGTGGACTAAAAACAAAGATAGGTTGCTTAAGTGGTATAGTCCAAATTCATCATCATCAAATTCAACGACGCCTTCTGATTCACATATTGCTCCTCCACCACCATCAGAGCCACCGTCTGATCCGTCAGTCCCTGAGAAAAGCAATGAAGCAGAAGCAGATTCTAAAGTCTAACCATGTGTGTAGGTTACCATTGTTTTTTTTTGTTACATTTGTATTAGTTATATAGACATGATGAAGAAGCTTAAGTGCTTTCTTCTTTACAAACCTTACTGGAAAAGGTTACCATCTTGTATTGACTTATGCAAAAATATATATATATATAGAAATAGTCCAAATGAAATTACATACCTGAATTTAAAGATAGTTGTAGATATTGTATGGAACATCTAAGGGGTGTTATCGGTTATGGAGTTTTAATGGATTTTGAAATCCATACGAAATCACGTGTTATTCGTTTAATGATTTGTAAATCCTAAATAAAAATACGTATTATTCATTTAATGATTTGTAAATTCTAATTGAAATCCAGTGTTATTCATTTAGTGATTTGTAAATGGATTTTAAAATCCACTTTGTATTTTTGTGGATTTGAAAGTGTTTTAAAATTAAAAATACAAAGAACCAAATCCAAGCTTAAATCATGGTATTTCAAAAACCAAGGATTTCAAAATCCATATATTCTAAATGATTTACAAATCCATTAAAACACCATAACCAGTAACACCCCCGTAAATTTGACAAGTCCTCAAACAAAACCACAACGGCATAGAGACCAAGTTGACAAGTAAAATATAAAACCGGAGGCAAACCTGAAATAACTATGAAAGTACATAATAAAACAAGGAAGTGGAGTTTTGGAGGTTTCCTTTAGCAGCCTTGAAATTGAATTTGAGCTAAAGTTCGAATATAATTGAGAATAAGATAGTATAACCATATGTACAGTGCTTTGCCGTCAAATTGTGTGTGTTTCTTATTTTTTCCCATAAATTGTATTGTTTCGTCAAAATTTGAGAAGTTAATGCAGCAAGCTACGAGTTTGTTAGGTTTGTTGGCCAAGATACTCACTCTAGAATTAATCAACATGATAATATGAGACTCATCCTATGGTGCATTAGCATGGTGCTACTTAGCAAATCCCCCATATTTCAACACATCTTATTAAAACCACCATATTGATTTTCTAATAGTGACTTTCTCAAAAACACGGTATCATATCCATACAGAGCTGTCTCAAAATCTATTACAAGATCAAATTCACTCTGGAATTCCCATTACATTTTTCTACCCAAATTATCTTCGGTTGACTCTCAATGCGTTATAAGTCTGCAATGTCAACGATATTCGCAACCACGGTTGTACATTTGCTCCCTATACCTAGCAGTTCAAATACTCTGCCATTTGTGTATACTTGACTCGAGCCTCAACCAGGTCTGGGCATGAGGCCGCTGAACTTGACAAATAAGTTGATTTCCTTCGTAGTTTTCATTTGTTAGTGTACGACAGTTAACGAACAATTACTGCTCACAATGACCGGTGGAGTTTTCATGACAGGTGGACTTGCATCTAAATTGCTAATCTAATAACTTAAATTCATAGTCGTGTCACTGTTTCCCGCAATGCGGAACTCTAGCTTCAAGGCCTCGTGGACTTTGTTCAAAGTAGCACCGTCACGAATGCACACAAATCGGGCATCCTTTCTTTATCCACGACAAACTCCACTCACCCTTTGTCGAACAATAAGATATTAATCTTTTATCTGTGTCATGTGTACAATATTCCGACTCACACGTACATACAATTATGAAGAATGTTTACCGTTGTTCTAATATTTATGATATATATGTAAAAAAATAGATAATATTTATGTCAAACCTTAATAACAATTCTGAATAATGTGTGATCTTAATCCTCAAAATATTTTGTACAAAATCTTTGAAAAACAACAAGCTTTGATTGTTGCCTCGTTTTATGGAGGCAATAATGTTGACGCACTCTTATTCTTTTAAACGGTTGTGATCGATTTCACAAAAATTCATCATACGGTTGTAAAATTATTATGTAAGACTTACACGAGTATCCACTCGTTGCTTCACTCGATTGTATCACATGCGTCACATACTTAAGGTTATACTGGACAACTAATTTCTCTTTTACCTAAATTTTTTTTTCTAATTTATAATTATTTAAGGAAATATGCACCCAAATGCAAAATGCTCATATTATTATTTCTAAAAAGAGTTTTATTTTGTTAAGTCGAGTTATTTGAAGATGTTTTGATTTTGATGGATTTATAAAGTTTTTTTTATTAGTCTTCGAAACCTTGTTTTAAATTCAGTTGTATGTGAATTGTGATTAGGGCTAGACATAATATCCGAAATCTGAACTCGAACCCGAAATCGATCCGAAAAATTGGGGTCGAATCGGCTTGAAACAATAAAGCTCGAGCAACGTTAAGAATATGGCGATGTTTGGATGCAGTAAAATAACCGATTAGATAATAATTATTTAGTTCGGATAATCGAATCCGAACGGATTTCGGATATCTAAAAATAATCGAAATAATTCATTAATCCTAAGTCGATTTATAATATATATTCATCTTTTCTTTTTCATGTTAGGGAATATGTTATTTTCTTCACTTTTATACGTACTAGAAAGATGTTTGTGTTACTCTTTTAACTTTATTATTTAGTTTTTTATGTTTTAATTCGAATTTCTAGATGTTATTCTTGCTTAGTGAAAAATTTAATTCATGTGTACAAGTACAATGATTTACATCAATTATTTTTGTATGTTAAAACGTTGATTGTTCTTTATTTTACTAAATTAGACATGCAGTTTTTGAGTTTTAAACTGAAATTTGATAATAAACAAATTATAAATTTATTTTTTTCAATTATAATGAAATTTTCTCAAATCTTTTTTTTCCGTTAAGTTTAAATTTGGTTAAAGATCTAAAGTATTTTGCATATTAAAAATTTAATAAAACATGTTGTATATTAGAGAATACATAAACATGTTAGGTTCAGATATTGCAGGTTTTATATGAATTTCGGGTTATTTCGGATATTTATATCTGATTTCAATCCAAAAATCCGAAACTGAATTAAAAATCTGAAATATTCGAAAATCTGATCGCGAACCTGAACCGAACCGAACCGAACCCGAAAATAATTGAAATGAATCCGATCTAAGTCTTAAAATATCAAAACGGATTCTAGAGTTAAAAATCCGAACATCCAAAAATTTGAACCTGATTGGGGTTGGATATCTGAATTCCCATGCCTAATTGTGATCCTTTGTATGATATATGAGCATAGAGGTGTCAAAACGGGCTAAAATTTCCGGGTTCGACCTAATCCGGATCGCCATGGGGCGGACTTGGACAAAAGATTTTATGTCATTTAAATGTGGGTCTCACGGGTTGACCCATCACGGACCGTGAGTCTAACGGATTTTTGTCCGCGGATTGACGGGTCGGTCCGCAGACTACTAATATAAATAAAAAGTAATTAAATTATAAATAATTTTATGTATATAATAAATTATAATTTATAAAATATGTAATATATCATAAATTTTTAGTGTATAAATTAAAATATTTATAAAAATTATATATTTATATTAGTTTTTTACTAAATTAAGTTAAAAAATTTAAAATTTATATATTTTATATTTTAATTTTTATATAATCTAAATATAAATAAAATGTTCGCGGGCCGACTCGCTAAACCGCAAAATCCGTGGGTGCGGGTTTGGACATACTACTAATTATCCATAAGTTTTTCGGGTTAACCCACCATGGATCAAAAATATTTGAATCTGTTGTGAAGTGGACCAAATAAGTTTGACACCTCTATATGAATAGCGTTTAGCTTGTTGAATTAAAATGATTTGAATCTAAAGTGGAATATGTGTAATAATGTAGGGACTATTTCGCAAAATCTAGCAAACGTGTCTTCCTCTGACTTTTCTCCGAACTACTCTTCTTTGCTAAGGAAAACAAAATATCTCCGCGTGAATTCTATCGTTTCCCTTTGCTTGACAATTTTTTCGATTTTCCCGAGAAAATTTTCTCGATCGAGTCCACTTCCGTAAACGAGAGCTTAATTTTGTCTGCTGTATAAATTTAATAATTCGTCCTTTCGTCTGACGATCTCTTCTTCATAATTCTCCCGATTTGCTTTGATCGGCAAAGAAGAAATGGGGCAACAGCAATCGAAAGGGGAATTGCTGTATCAGCAAGTGAGTTACGGAAACGCCGAAGGGATTCGAGCTCTTCGTCGAGAGGGTGCAGACCTCGAGGTTTTTCTTCTTTTTCTTCTTCTTCTTCTTCTTTTTTGTAATACATCCATTTGGTTAATGATGGCTGCTGTTGAAATTGCTCGAAGTTAGGGTTTTAACGGGGACAAAAACCGTTTGTTTTATGTTTTGTAATTGTGATTCTGTGTGTTTGTGGTTGTAGTGGATGGATAGAGAAGGAAAAACACCGTTGATATTGGCTTGCATGAACTCGGAGCTATATGATGTTGCCAAAACTTTGATCGAATTGGGATCCAACGTTAATGCTTATCGTCCTGGTAAGATTTGGGTTTAAAAGATGCTTACATTCGAATAGAATTTGAGTTTTAGAATGTGATAAACTATATGTGGTAATCTGTTCTCTTGTTGGCCTCAGCTCGCCATGCCGGGACTCCTCTGCACCATGCTGCAAAAAGAGGTCTTGAGAACACTGTTAAGTTACTTCTTTCACATGGTGGTATGTGTTTATCCTCTTTTACAACTTGATGAATATGAGATTGAAAATCTACTCATCGTGTTCGGTGTATTCCATTTTTGGCAGCAAATCCCCTTGTTCTCAATGATGATTGTCAGACACCACTTGAGGTTGCTAGGGTCAAAGGGTTTAGCAATGTCGTACGTGCGATTGAGGTACTTTGTGATACCTGTGTATTAGTTTGTTGTAATAGTCCTGTGAAAGATATTCTTGCTTTTTTGGATTATAATATTCGAATTGTTGATTTTGTAGAGTCACATCTGCTTGTTCTCTGGTTGGATGCGGGAATTTTATGGCCCTACCTTTCTTGATTTATTTGCTCCTCAGCTTCTTTCAAGAAGAGTGTGAGTATGCAGTTAAATTCACCTTTATATGTCCTTTTTTCTTGTGTTTGTTGTGTTATACATGCATTGTGCACAGAAAACTGGTTTCTTCTCTGAATTCAAATGTTTTCCTTATGCATCTGGCGCTGAATCTTCTACAAAACTTGTTTTGCAGATGGGTAGTCATTGTACCGACTGGTTCACGAAACCCTACAAAGCCGTTCAAGTTGGAGCTGGTCGTGTATGCTAGTCTGCAAGTACGATAATCATTAGACAATATTCAGAAACAAAGTCCCTGCTGTTCACTTTCACTGAGTTTCAACTCTTGCATATTTGGTTTATTTGCTTTACAAACTTTCATGATCTAATCAGGATGCACAGCCGCGCACAGTGATGCCCTTGTGGAAAGCAAACTTGGAGGAACCTAAAGCGAAACAGTCTGATACTTCAGTGATGATTGTTGACAACTCCACAAGTAAATTCCCAGCACTTTTTATATGTTGTTGACATGCAATGCAACCTCTAGTTTTGTGGATGTTGATTGGATTTTATTCTGATGGATAGTCCCAAGTCGCAAGAGGCAGAGACGAAGGGCCTGCGGCTCCCACGGGAGACGTAGGCCTCAAGTAGTTAGGCGTAAGTCTACACTGTTTAGTTGCTGAAAAATTATCCTTAGTTTATATCAGAAAATTTCTACCTCCATGTCTTAATTTGCCAAGAAAGTATCTAAACTGATGTCTCTGTTTGATCTGCCCTTGCATTATTGAAAACTTTTTTACTTAAACTTGAAACATGTGATTTTTTTTTTGTTCTGTTTTCCTACAGAAACACGCCTTAAACTCGCACCCTCGATTGAAGGTGACGGACAACAGCTGAAGTTATTTTGTGACGCATGTAAAGGAATTCCTCAGGTAATTTCGAAAACAACAGATATTTCTTGTTTATGTCTTCCTTTGTTTTATATATTAAAGCTCTTTTACAAAAATATATAGCCAATGCATCCACCAGTCTTTCTCCAAACACCACCATCTGCGCCACCACTTGACACACCGAATATCCATCACCATTTCATCAGTGAAGCAAGTTCCTCGAGCTCATCAACTGCACCTCATCCACCCTCAGAAAAAACAAGCGCCTTCCATGAAAGTGCTAATGTCCAAGAACTTCCACCATCAGCTCCTCCATTGACAGATGATGATGATATAGCAACTGTAGAGGAAGGTCCAATTCATTACCCATCAATTGATTCAACACCTGTTGATGTCCCAGCTTCAGCAGATGGGAGCTCTGGACAGTGTGCGATATGTCTGGATGCTCCATCTGAAGCAGTTTGTGTACCGTGTGGACATGTTGCCGGATGTATGTCTTGCTTGACCGAGATCAAATCCAAAAATTGGGGATGTCCGGTTTGCCGCGCCAAGATTGATCAGATTATTAAGCTGTACCGTGTCTAAAACCCTATGGGATTGTCTTTCTCCATTATGTTATGAGATTCAGTCTTTCAACCATTGAAACTCTCTCTCTATTTTCTTTTTCTTTAAAAGCTAAAACAGTATTTTTATAATTTGAATATAACAAAATGTGCTTATGTTTGTATATATGGTGGTTTTGAATGAAGAATGTAAATTTGATTTACATTAATAATTAATTGAATCACATCTTGGTGCATAAATTGTATATCCTTTTTATATCTCTCGTAGCATCTTTAACCGAATTTAAAATTTTATTTCAATCCACTCCCAAATAATTCCCTAATTTTTTATTTAACAAAATAATTCATTAAGTGTGTGTTGACTTTGCAAATTGATACTTGAAATAGTCAACATTAAATAAGTTAACGAAAAATTTAAAAATTGTTAAGTGCAATTAAAAAACATTCATTTAATTTTTCAACTTTTTCGAAAATGCAGATTAGTTCCTCGACAAATCCAAAAGAGCATATTAATTCTTCAACTAGTGACTTTAACAAAACAATTCCTTCTTTATGTGTTAATTTTGTAAATGACTTTTAAATTATTAAATATAATATTTAACAATCTTATTAAATCATATACTATATAAAAATTGTATGTACTATATATTAATTTATAATTTTATTTAATATAAAATAATTATCAATATACACATAAAATTAATTACAAAATAAATTATATAATTACAAATCCAAGTTACAAATTCAATTAAACATTTTAAATATTATATTTATTCATTAGCAAAGTCAACACATAATTAATGAATTTTTTTGTTAAAAAAACTAGTTGAGGAATTAATTTGTATTTTTGAAAAATTTGAGGAATTAATTTGCATTCTCGGATTAGTTGAGAAATTAATTTGCATTTTCGGAAAAGTAGGAGAACTAAATGAGTTTTTTAATTGCATTTAAAAGTTTTTAAGTCTCCCGTTAACTTATTTAACGTTGCCTATTTGAGGTATCAATTTGCAAAGTCAACACACACTTGAGAAATTATTTTACTAAGTCCGAAGTTGGAGAATTAATCTGCATTTTTCTTGTAGTTAAGGAATTAAATGCGCGTTTTTCCCCAGAATAGAGCTATTACTTTTGTACTCCATTTATAGAGTAAGAGCATTTCTAACATATTACTCTATTTTTCACTCTAGCATATAATAACTCTGAAATAGAGTTGGTTTTGTTTTAACTCATAACTCTATTTTTTACTCTATAAAAGAATATTTAAATAGATTCCATTATCACTTTAAAATTAGTTGTCAACTATATCTTATATTTGTAAGCTTTGCAAAATGATCCCAACTATTTTATTTGTTTACAAAAATAAAATATTTATATGCCATAACAATATACTAAAATATAACATAATAAATTTGGTACTATTAGCGAATTTCTTTCACAAATAAGCATATTAATACATTTTGAAGTGATATTTTATTCTTCGTGATTATTGTATATCTTTAAGTTAAAATTATTTTTTTATACTATCCAATTAAATATTGATTTTTATTTTATTAATTAAGAATATTAAATTAATTTGTAAAAATATCAAAATATATAACTTAAATGATTTTTTGTCTTTCTCCGTTGATGCAAATCCCACATACATTTCTTCTTGGACAATATCCCACAACTTTTGAATACGTACCAAAATCAAAAGACCGTTATGTAAATAAAATTTATTTTAAAGTAAAATATTCTTTAACCCAACCTAATTTCCACAATATCTTAGAGTGAAACTATTTTATTTAAAGAAATGGTCATTTAAGTTATATATTTTGATATTTTTACTAATTTAATATTTTTAGTTAATAAAATAAAATCAAAATCAAAATTTAGCGGATATAATAAATAAAATAATTTAAACTTAAAGATATACAATAATCAACACATAAAAGATCTCCTCAAAATGTTTAATTAATTCATTTCTGAAAGAATTCACTAATGGTAATAATTGTATCAATATTATATTATATTTTATTGTTTTGTGATGTAATATAAATATTTTGTGTAAATAATATTATGAATTCTTATTATATATGTAAAATATTAAAATAGTTGGGATCATTTTGGAAAGTTTACAAATGTAAGATATAATTGGCAATTAATTTTACAGTGATAATAAAGTATATTTACGATATTCTTTTATAGAGTTAAAAATATAGTTATGGATAGGAGCAAAACTGAACTCTGTTAGAGTTACTCTATAATATCGTGAAAAATATAGTAATAAGTTGGAAATGCTCTATAAAAATATATACATGACATATCCTCAATAATTGTGATGACTCATCGATTGTTCCCTCTATTGCGCGAAATTAATATTATAATATTGGTTATTTAATTTAACTTTTTTAGAAGTGCTTAACTGAATTAATACTATAATGTGTTTATTTTATACATTACTTCTTATTCACTACAATCATCATCTATACAAGATCGGTTTTGCTCTCTCATGCTTGAGCTATCTCATCATCCACCTAATTTTATATTTTAATTTATATAATTTAGTGGATTAATTTTTAAGTAACATATTAAATACATATTACATATCTATATAAATAGGTAGTTATAAAAAAATGAAAATCATGTTTTTCTATCTACTATATCACAAAACTAAACAAAAAGTAAACTATACTCACTAAAAGAAAACCAGCCACAATAATTGCAAGAGTAGTGTTTTTTTAATGTACTCGAGGTTTTATTAACAAAAATGGCTATAGTTTGTAAACCAAAATTTTCCAACCGATTGAATATTTAAGTATGATAAAAAAAATCTTGAACTAAAACTCAACCTAACTAACATACCTAATTTTTAACAGTTACAAAATGAAGTATATAAACCCTAAAAAAATATAAGTTGTATATTACACTCGGTAAAATCATTCTTTAGTTTTAAATTAATTACCTAAAAACGATTTTCACTAATTTACTTTTTAAAATAAAATATCTTAATAAGCTACAAAATTATGTCAAATATTTTTGAATGGTGTGAATATGAAAAAATTAAAATACACATTTCTTTTAAACATTCAAAATGTGTTAATAAATATTTTTTTATAATTTTGTAATGTGGTTAAACAAAAGTTGTATTAAATTTCTCCATACATTCAAAATATGTACTAAATTTGTTGAATTGAAGGAAAAACCGTCACATTTGTGAGTAGTGTTTTTTAAGTGTATAAGAAGATTTTATAAAACAAAGACTATAAATTATAAAACAAAATTGAACATCATAACGAGTATTAAAGTATATTTTTAAAAAATTCTGAACTAAGACTCAATCTAATTAGCATAAAAATACTCAACAATCACAAAATAAAATACATAAACCCCAAAATTTCTAAGTCATATATTACACATCGTAAACTCATTTGTTAGTTTAACTTAATTATTGTGTTTTTTTTCCATTTGAGAAGATATATCAACTAATCACCAAACACTATATTCACAAATTTACTTTGTAGGATAAAATATCTTATTATGCTATCAAATCATGTCAAATGTTTTTAAATTGTCTGAATATGAAAAAATTAAAGCACAACTTTCTATAAACGTTCAAAATGAATGAATAAATATGTTTTCTTGTAACTTGTTTATCGTGGTTTAACAAATTAGTTGTATTGAATTTTTCAATAAATTATGTCATAGTAAACTTTTATGAAATAAATCATGAGTGTATCTAAATAAATGAAATAAGAAAAAGTCAAAGAGAATACCAACCAACTACTTATAATACTTACTAATGAGTTTGCTTGAGAATAGTTTCAAGATTTTTTATAAAATCTTGAAAGATACATAAAGAAAAAAGTTTTTGCATAAAATATAAGAAAAAGATAGAAGATAATTCAATACAAATTTTGTTAATGATTATTAGTTTTTTACAAAATTATGTTGCAATTTAAAAAAAAAACTATAATTCTATTCAGTAAATTATTTTCCAGCTAAACAAAATCTAAATTTATGTTAAAGTTATAACATTTTGTTCAAATTTTTTCTATTATATTTTTTATTCCGATTATTTACATTAAACAAAATTCTAGTAT
>OVBE01007228.1:0-18735 GCA_900406425.1 Iberis pinnata
TATATATATATATATATATATATATATATATATGATTAAAATTTCTTTAGAGATTTTTGTTCTCATAATAGACAAAAATATAGTGTAATTTAATCGCTGATTTGTTACGCATTGCTTTTGGTATGTTAATAATAAATATTTGAATTTAAGAAAATTTAATTCAATAAATTGCCTAATCTAATCTAACACATATTTTTTATTACAAAAACCGGCCAATACATTATATAATTTTTTACGGTTCTATCAAACAAATACAACCTAATATGGAAAAAGAGAGTCAATAACCATTGTCTTTTCGTTAATTAGGAGAATGATTAATTTTAAGATGTTAAGTATTGAATGTTGAGATTGTTGTTGCAATCTCCATATCCTTATGGATCCGCCCCTACTATCTTCACTCGGTTCTCCTTGATGTTAGTTATGAAAAAAAACATAAATACGATTATAACCCTATACAAAAACATGCATATATAAATTAATTAGATTTTATATAATGTAATATATCATAATATAATATTTAACCATAATTATAAAATATATATAATTAATCATATATAACAACATAAAAAAATAAAAAATAACCACATACCATAGACATCCGTATAATATGCATAAATATTAAATGAATTTTGACCCAATATATATATATATATATATATATATATATATATATTAAATGAATATCTCACAACAATAATATATATAAATCTATTGAGCCATATAAAAATATATAAAAATATAAAATAATTATTTTTTATCAAATTAATATATTAAATATTTTAATTTAAATAATAAAATAATATAATTAAGATATTTAACGAATATATAAGCCGTATGTATCAACAATATTATTATTAACCACATTTGTAAATAATAGACTCGTTTGAATATAAATTGATAAGAGAAGATCAAAGCATTCATATTGTGGTTAATCTGTTATATTTTAATAGAAAAATATACAAATAATAGATATGAACTAATAAGATTAAGAGAAAATTAGATAACTACTCCTTTTAGAAAACCTAAATGATAATAAGGATGATATTAAATAAATTTATAAGAAGAATAACATATGAAAAATCTTAATTCGCAAACAACAACAAACCCTAAACTCTAAATACTAAATAATAAACCCTAAACCTTAATTCACATATGAACAATTTTCGCATGAAACTGAAAAATGCAATAAAACCCTGATTCGCATATACACAAATACACGAAACAGGAAAAAATGTAAGAAAACCCTAATTCGCATATGCACATAATTTGCACGGGAAAAGAATGCGAGAAAATCCTAATTCACAAACATTCAAAATTTGCACGGATCATAAAAATGCAAAAAATTCTAATTCGCATATGCACATAATTTGCACGAAACATAAATCTATGGGGAAAAAACTTAATTCACATATACACAAATTTTGCACAAAACTAAAAACTGTGAGAAAACCCGAACTCGCATATGCACAAATTTTGCACAAAAATCTACAAAGAATAATAATTAAAAAAGGGATAAACCCGAGAAATGCCCAAATTTTATCATTTTTGTTCATTTAATACACAAACTTGTTTTGTTGCCATATGAATACTCATATTTTTAATCGTTGTTATTTTAATTCACGGAAAATTTAACATTATTATTCAATATTTTTAGATGTATCATGCAAGTGTTCTTGAGAATAAAAAAACATAATAAACAAATCAGAATAAAAATAAAAATCAAACAAAAACAAAATAAATTAAACAAACCCCGAAAAAACGAATTAAAAAAATCTGATAATCATGTTACCATATCTTTAACATAATAATTTTTATAAAATCTCACAAATATATCTTTACAAATATCTACTATAAATCACGGTGTAATTAGTAAATAAATGATCACTATGAGAAAAGGAAATAAAGGTAAAAATAAAACGTTCAATATTTTCACTATCTTTTTAAATCCAATTTATATGGAGAAATCTGGAATATACTTTTTCAAATACATAATATTTGAGTTGAGTAACTAACCGTAACAAATTTAACAACAAAATCTAGAAAAAAAACTTTAGTGCAAAAATATTAATGTGCTAGAAACTAATATAAGTTATATTAATTTAGTTGACAAAAAAAGAGATATATCGATTATATATAACAAAAAAAAGATATATTCATAACCTTTCCAGCATAATTAATGAAAACATTAACTTTTCTTTACTCTCTCTTCTGCAACACCAATGTTGTTGATCTTGTTCATCGAGGTGGGGTTTCTAATTTGAATCACCTCTTGAGCTTGATTAATTGATCTTCTCTTCCAAAATCCTTGATTTGTTCTTCATTCTGAATGAAAACATTAACTTTCCTAGTTCCGTTACTAAACAAGCAAATATCAGCTTGATTAAATAGTATTTAACAATTAGATCAAATTTAAAATATTAGTAAAAATACTAAATATGTCATAAAAACCTATTAAAAAGTTTAAGATCAACCTTTGAATGATACGTAACTCTTATCGAATTGTTAAATATAACAAACAATCCAATAAGAATTAGTATATCAAAGCATAAGTCAAAAGAAATAATTTAGATGATGAAAACGATTATATGATATATACTAATATTTAAAATACTAAATATGTCGTAAAAAATCTATTAAGAAGTTTAAGATCAACCTTTGAATAATACGTAACTCTTATCGAATTGTTAAATATAACAAACAATCCAAGAAGAATTAGTAGATCAAAGCAGAAGTCGAAAGAAATAATTTAGATGATGAAACGATTACATGATATATACAGACAACTGAGTTTTATGATATGAAGAAGTTGGAGAAAGTTTACCTCAAACCAATAAACATATAGCACAAATAAACTTTTGATCATAAGGGATTTTATGATTGGTAGACATCTTTATGTTCGGATATCCGTTCCATATACGCATAGATCAACATAGAATCGATCACAATTAATATATCCATGAACAAATAGTTTCAAAAGTTATAAAAATTAACAAAATTCAAAAAAAAAAATTTGTATTAGGTTTAATATATATACATAAATACGTAAAAAATAAGTATATTTTTTTCCATGGCATATCGAAATAATGTTATCAACTAAACAATTTTATCTACAATGCAAAAATAAGTTAAGATTAAGACCTCTAACGATCGATTGGCTGAATCATAATCATGATTAGTTTTTCCAGTTGCAAATTAAAATGTAGTTGTGTAATATTAATTCGACCATAATCATGGCATAAAAAAAAAAGACTTGCGTTGAAAAATTAATAAAAAATAATATTAAAAGAAAAACAAAATTAACTATAAAAATAGTTCAGGATAATCAATCTATACAATATATGAAGATGAGATGAATCAGTTTAGATCAAAGGGGAGCATTCTATTTATAGACTTAGTTTAAGAATATTTACAGTTAAGATACTATAATATATGATAGTATCTATATGTTAAGATATTATTATAAATATTATAGAATACATATAGTTATAATTATTATAATTTTCCATATAAGAAACATGAATACACATGTCACTATACGATCTATATTTTTTTACTATAAAATTTGATATTGATATGACAAATATACAAATAACGCACCGTCACCTAGACACGTATACATATTAATGGCAGCGTCGTAATTAAGTCAAAATTATTAAACTTAAAATAGTAATTTTAGGTCCCAACTTTGAATGTCGCCGCGACACCTAAGCAAAATCACTTTGTATTTAATATAATAGATTTGCTTAAATGAAAATATGTAAGTTGGTGCTTATATGGATTATGTCTACATTGAACACACCGGAGTACAAATCTGATAGCTTTCCCCTCTATAAGAAGTGGTGAGATCATAATTATTATTTTTCCTTTATAACTTTCATTACCATAGACGATCGACCCTGGCCATTTAATTTTTCTTTTTTATATTTTGTTTTTATATGGTATTTGATCTGGAAGATAAATTTTAATTATAGACACAAATGCCATGGTTGTTATTGTAAAAACTAAAAAGAAACATAATGATGGTATTGAAAATGGAGTAGCGATAAGGATTTGTCAATTATGCGTTGAAGAGAAGTGTGATAAAATATTTTGGTGTTACTCATTTTTTGGCGTGAGTCCCTTGTATAGCTATTTGATCTCAAAAAAAATTCAGTCGGTGAGATATTGTGTGGGCTACGAAGGGAAGATTAGTAGGATTGTGTCCAAAAATAAGTTTTGTGAAGATAATTGGGTGTAAATTTACTTTTCTAGTGAGTGGAAATACTAAGCATAATCTTGTTGGAACCTTTGTCGTCGTTTATTCCAAGAACATTGAATTCTCCTCTATGGTGTAAGGGGTGAATGTGAAGAAACATAGATATAATTGAGTGTAATTTTATAATGACTAATTTTTTTTTGAAAATCCGCATTCGAAACATTGTGATGTTTTTGTACAGAAAAGTCGCGATGGTTGAGTTGATAACGATTTGGTGATCTTGATAATAATATAAAAGGCAAACCGGTGCACTAAACCGGCACACACAACTTCAAAACTTTTTTCTCTACACCAGTTTGCTTCCCCCGGTGCATCAAACTGGTATGGCTTTAGCACTACCCTTTTTGCATATTTTTGAGCTCTTCTTTGATCTTTTCTCATCGGTTTTGATTCCAGTTCAGCTCCACACTTCTTCAACACTTGAAATATGCAATAGTACGCAAAATTCAACCTATCTAAACCTAAACGCAAGCTAAACAACCTAGAATGAAATCAAAATCAATGTAAAAAAAACATAAAAAGGCAAAGATATCAACTCCCGAAATTTAATCATTGCTTTCCCTCAAGAAAGTAATTCATAAGTCCGGAAAAGAAGATTAAGAGTGGAGACTCAGAACCAAAACATGCTGATAAAATAAGTGATGTTAGTATTCAAGTTTACAATTCTAAAGTGCATACCAATCTCTTTTTACTTAAAAACTTTAGCCATGCTCATCAAAGCTCAATTAAGATCAATCCTAACTTTCACATGAATTCAAATCCATTCATCTCTTTAACATTCATCAAGTGGAAACCATGAATCATGCTATTCAAATTCAATGAACTCATTTTACTAAAGGACTAGTTAAGGGACCAAAATGGCCCTTTTTCTTGCAGCTCTTCCATTCAAAACAAGGATCACTTAAAACAGAAATGAGCTTTAGTAGAATGCTAAAGGTGAGAACACTTAGATTCATACAAGAAAATGATCTCATCTACCCATAACCCGAAAGCTAAAAGCCTTCTATGTCGATATAAAATAGATCCTATCTCTACCCTTGCAACCCCAAAGTAACCATCTCGGTTTCTCAACCCCCTTTTATATTCTTTCATTGTTACCTAACTTAGGAGATGATTACTTTCTACTCAATTCTAGCAGATTTGAGATTCTTTTCATTTTAGAGAACTATGGCTTCCTTTCTTTTATTCATTCTTTTACCATTTCTTGGGATTTTTCCTCTTTTCATTACTCATTGCCAAACTCTTTTTTTTTTTATACTTCCTCAAATCCTTTACTAGACTATACTATTTTCTTTCTCTCTTATTGTTCCCCTCCTAAGCTATCCTTAAACATTCTTTATTCGTTTCTAATTTTGTCCAAATCATTCTTTCATTTTCCCAATTCCCACAATCATCCCAAGTCGATTCCCACCATAATCCTATCTAGTTCAAAAATCGTAAACCATAACTACATGAGATTCAATTCTTGTCAGTTCAAGCCTAACACTTTCTACCAATCTCATTTCAGAAAAAGTCCTAACACTCAATAATAACAAGTGGCTTGAATGAAAGTTGCTTTAGGGTGGGGAATTTACTTGGATTAACAAGAGTGGAAAAACGGCGATAATCCAAGTATGTATAATCTATCCATGAGTTCAAATCTAGTGAATAGACATGATAATTGAAAGTCAAACTCAAGTTCTAATAGATAGAGACAAACTTCAAATCACAACATGCTTCAGAAAAGTAGAGATAATGCAATTTCACGTTCCAAGCAAGGTTCGGTCTTAGTTCGGATTCAACTAGCAAGCAATAGAAAACTAGTAACTAGGGAAATGACATCAATTAATAAAGCAACATATTTACAAGGAAATTTCATCATTGTTCTCTTATGAAAATGCGATCTAATGCAAACTTCTAAATGAAACTAAATGCAATGCGATTTTTTGTAGATTTTTGAAATTTTTTGATTTTTTGGTTTTTGTAAGGCTTAACTATTAACAATGCGACAATGCATGATAAGAAAAAAATTGAATCTAGATTAGCTATGGTATTTCCCCTAAACTTAATTCACACGGTCCCTTGTGTGAAAAAGAATCTAGAGGAAAGGACGAAAAAGAGAAACAAAATCGAAGAGGCATGTATTTACACGGTGCATAAGCGGTACCTCAATTATAATGGAATGTGGGATCGCAGGGCTCCTTGTTGAGAGAAACCCGGAGACTCATTATCGGAAACGGGATTCGGTGGTGTCGGCATTTTTCCGTAGTCGTCTTCGTCTCGGTGCATCGACCGAACTCCATGGTGGAAGCGCAGTAGATTAGCTTGAACCTTCACCTCCATGATAGGAGTGTTGTTTAGATGCCTCGTCCTCTACGTCCATACTCTCTTGCAAATCATGCTCGGGTTGTTGTAGTATGGGTTCTTGATCAAAATGGACGTCAGCTCTGCATTCCCTACAAATTGTCCCTTTGAGAATGATGGACGTTAGCTTCTTTACTTGCTTGAAAAACTTCCTCGTAGTCCGGTCTTGGAACATGTTCCACCGGCTTAGCTTCTTTTGCTCCAAGTATAGATCCTGTAAAGGTCCAGGTTGAAGCGGCATGGAGGAAGTCCCAGGATAGTATCTAGCACATCCATATACCGTGCTTTGGTCATGTGATGGTCTTGTTGTGGGTGCAGATCTCCGAGGATGGTTCACGGCTTCAATTAGTTTGTGGCGTACCGGATCAAGGAGGTGGTCTGGTTGTAAACAGACATTGGTGCGGCGATTGAAGGTGGTGTGCTCTATGTTAGGGAGATAGAATGTGGCGTTTGTCCCATCTACGTTGTTGAAGCTGTAGATGTACTTGTAGCCGGAGTCTTTTTTTGTTTTCCCAACTATAATCTGCATCTTGTTTAGGTAGTTAAGGTTCCATGAAGCTTGTTGTATTACTCGTGTGTTGAAGCGAAATGTTCGCTACTTTCAAGATAGAAGTTATCCATCCACCAATGCTCAATTGAGAAGTAGAATCTTTACGACTCCATCCCCAAGTCTTGACTACCATCAACGCCTCTACAAACATCCTCATCACACTTGGCCTGAATTTGTCCAAACCCGGAAAGAGTGTGTCATCATCCGATTCCGCACAAATAATAGGGGCAAGACCCAACCGCAAAAACTTCAATTCACACTCTAGGATTGTACCCCCTTCACATCTTTCACTGAATGAATGAGTGAGAATCTTGTGTACATAATGTATCACGGGATGACGAATGTTGGCTCCTTTTGTCTTGACCGAAATGAATTCTCCTGAACTGATGCACCTCTATATGAATTCGGCTTCACCCGCTACCATTTCGAAGTACTCACTACCTTTGGTTTCGAAACTGAAGATTTTGGCAAATTGATTTAGGGTCATGTTGTGAAGTTTGCCATCCAAATCCTTAAAATTGATTTGACCTCCACCGGTTTTTTGTGCCCTCACATCGTTGTGGTAATAAATTTTCAATATTGCAAGGAACATGCACGTTTCTTCCTTGTAGCGTTCAAAACTCATGTTCAGAATACTGCTAGTCCCCATTCCATTCAAGATTTCCTCAAATTTTTCATAAATGTTGAGTGTTCTCAAAGTGTTAGGATCCGGAAATAGAGATGCCTTAAAAGCTGTTTCCAGAAGAGCTTTATACAATTCCTTCTCGGAAGGCTTCCGTTGAAGATTTTGATCCATAAGAGCCCGCGGCGGAGGAGGTGTTTGTTGCGAAAATATCGGTTCATCAACATTAGCTTGAACTCGCGACGCATTTCGGCTTTTTCGTGATTGTCTACCTGCTGGCTTGTTAATGGTGATCCCACCACTACTCATCATGTTTTTCCGCTCTTGATCTCTTTTTTGTTGTCGTCGTCAACAGCAATGTCTTTCCCTTTCTCTTGCCTTGTTGCCTTCTTTGGTTACCTCTTAGGTGCCACGAGTTAGTCATACAAAACCAAAAGATCAACATAAATTATTTTTCTCATCTAAACTCCATCAACATTATTCAACGTTTTTCAACTCAACAATCATCCATGACATTATGATTTAACTCCAAGGGATTCGAACAAGCTTGTAAACATCTGTTGATTTGAATCATCCAATTCTCTAACAAAAAAGCTTAGACTCAAATTCAAAGACTACTAGGATTTTGAGAAGTAATCAAACTAGAGCTCACTAATCGAGCTAGTCTCTTGCATTTGGCTTAAGTATATTCTCCAAACTCTTAATGTACCACAATCTACTCATTCCCCCCAAACTTTTTTTGAAATTGCTCAAGAATCCTAATTTCCCAATTTGACAAAATCATGAAATTGAAGCTCATCCATTCTAGGAAATAGTAATGCACTTGATACCCAATGAGTTTCTAAGGCTATCCAACAAGAATCAACCCGAAAATCTAGGAAAAATCAATCTAATTTTTTGGGTGAATAGTACCCTTCGAAAATTCAATGTTCTTGGTGCTTACCTTGGTGAAATGTGTGGAAATGGAGATGAATTAATCAAAATAACGATGAAGATCTGAAATGTAGCAAGAAGAAGCTTCAAAATGGGTCCAAAATCGAGTGAGAAATCAAAACTTTGAGTGAAAAACTTGAAAAGTATAGTGAGTTGAAGAAATGGGGAAGAAAGGAAAAAAATCGGGTTAAAAACTTAAGTTTTCACATAAAGTGTAACCCATACCGGTTTGTACAAACCGGTACGTTAAACCGATATCGGCAAAATTCCTTCATATCGGTTTGGTACAAACCAGTGCACTAAACCGATGTGACCATTTTTCTTCCATATCGGGATGCTGAAACTGGTGTACTTTACCTCGTTAGCTCCCTGGTTTTTGAGGAATATATACCGGTTTAGTGCAAATCGGTGCACTAAACCGGTATGCCTTGTTTTTATCTTTAAACCTGAAAAATTCAGCATTCTAATACCTGCAAAAATCAACATCCCCAAAGTGATACCAAATCAAAATGAAAATCTAAATAAAAGACTCAAAATAAAAGGATATGTACAAGGATAACATGAGATTGTCTCTCAAGTGCGCTTGATTAAAGTCACTAAGCTTGACTCTTTTGAAAAGCGCTATAGACCCTGAGATGGTCCCCAAGGAGAAATGAGGTCCCTTCTGAAATGATCTTATCCGCTAATTAGGGCTTGACCCTTTGCCCGTTCACTGTAAACTCATCCCTAGACTTAGCAATCAAGGTAATAGCTCCATATGGCAAAACTTCCTTAACTGAAAATGGATCGGACCATCTTGACTTTAGCTTTCCTGGAAATAACTTGAGCCTTGAAATGAATAAGAGTACTTGATCACCAGCCTTGAACTCCTTGACTAATATCTTCTTGTCATGAAACGCATTGGTTCTTTCTTTGTAAACCTTAGAACTTTGATAAGTTTCAAGTCTGATTTCCTCAAGTTCGTGCAAATTCATCTCTCTCTCTTTTCTTGAGCGGTTTTGATGTCAAAATTCAGAAGTTTAGTTGCCCAAATCGCTTTGTACTCAACTTCTATCGGCAAGTGACATGTTTTCCCATAGAGAAGTTGGAACGGTGTTCGTCCGATTAGTGTCTTAAAATTTTTCATATATGTCCAAAGTGTATCGTCAAGCTTGGTTGACCAATATCTTCTTGAAGTTCCAACAACTTTTTCTAGAATGGCCTTGATTTTCTTGTTTGAAACTTCAACTTGTCCACTCGTTTGAGGATGATAAGGTGTTGCCACCTTGTGCTTCACTTCATGCTTCTTCAAAAGGTTCTCAAATAACTTGTTGATGAAATGAGATCCACCATCGCTTATCACTACCCTTGGAATATCAAATCTTGGGAAAATCACACTTTTGAACAACTTTAGAACCACCTTTGCATCATTGGTTTTA
The DNA here is from genome assembly GCA_900406425.1 of Iberis pinnata. Lineage (NCBI taxonomy): Eukaryota > Viridiplantae > Streptophyta > Magnoliopsida > Brassicales > Brassicaceae > Iberis > Iberis pinnata. Next base: position 10,122 of record OVBE01007228.1, read on the forward strand.
CATGCAATTGTTTCAACTCATTTGGAGACATAGTCGACAGCTACCATAATATAGCTATTTCCAAAGGATAGGGGATTGAACAATCCCATAAAATTGATACCCCAAACATCGAAAACTTCGAATTCCAGAATTGGATTCTGAGGCATCTCATTCCTCTTTTCAATATTACATGCCCTTTGACAAGGATCACACTTAGAAATGAAACTATGTGTGTCCTTGAACATTGTTGGCCACCAAAGACCAATTTGTAAGATCTTTTGAACAGTCTTAAATGTTGCGAAATGTCCTCCATAAGTAGAGCCATGACAATGTTCCAGAACTCCTCTCACTTCATCCTCAGCTATACACCTTCTGAACAATCCATCTAGGCCTTTCTTGTAGAGAAAAGGGTCATCCCAATAGTAGTGATTCACATCACTTAGGAACTTCTTCTTCTTATAAGCATCAAAGTCTTTAGGTATTTCTCCACAAACCTTGAAGTTCACCAAATCTGCATACCGAGGTGTTGCTTTTGTGGTTACCACTTCATCTTCTACAAATGCACAAGTGTGAATCATCATGAGTTGTTCTTCAGGCATTGAATCATCAGTTGGGATTGAATCTTCAATTTTCATCCTAGACAAATGATCGACCACTCCGTTTTCAATTCCTTTCTTGTCTACTATCTCCATATCAATCTCTTTCAATATGAGAATCCATATCAGAACTCTCGGTTTAGTGTCCTTCTTGGCATAGATGTGCCTTAAGCGGGCATGATCCTTGTAGAAAACAACCTTGGAGCCAACCAAATACCCTCTTAATTTCTCAAATGCAAAGACAACCGCTAGTAATTCTTTCTCCGTCGTGGCATACTTCACTTGAGCTTCATCCATTGTTTCACTAGCATAGTAGATCACATGAACCTTTTGTCTATCTTCTGTCCTAAAACTGCTATAACTGCATAATCAGATGCATCACACATGATCTCAAAAGGGTGATCCCAATTTGGAGCTTGAACTATTGGAGCAGATACCAAAGCTTCCTTAATGAGATGGAAAGCTTTCAGACATTCAAAATCAAAGGCAAACTCTGTTTCCTTGCAAAGCAGCCTTGTCAAGGGTCGAGCTATCTTGGAAAAGTCCTTAATGAATATCCTGTAGAACCCTGCATGCCCCCAGAAAACTTTTAATATCCTTTACTGTATGTGGTGATTGCAATTGCATCATCACATTAATCTTAGCTTTTTCAACTTTTATTCCTTTCTCAGAGATCTTGTGCCCCCAAAACAACCTCTTCTCTTACCATGGAATAGCATTTCTCTAAATTCAAAACCAGGTTTGTTTCCTCATAATGGGCGAGAATCCTACACAAGTTAACTAAACAAGAGGAGTAGGAAGAGCCATACACGGAAAAGTCATCCATGAATACCTCAACCATCTCCTCATTTAAATATGAAAAGATATAAGTTATGCATCTCTGAAAAGTAGCAGGTGCATCACAAAGACCGAAGGGCATTCTCCTATATGAAAATGTACCATAAGGACAAGTAAAAGTGGTTTTTTCCTTATCATTAGGGTGAATAGGGATTTGAAAGAATCCACTATACCTATCAAGAAAATAGTAATAAGGGTGATTTTCAAGTCGTTCTAATATTTGATCGATGAAAGGCAATGGAAAGTGATCATTTCTAGATGCATCATTCAATTTTCTATAACTGATACACGTCCTATGGCCCGTGATAGTTCGAGTTGGAACTAATTCATCCTTATCGTTTTTACAATAGTAATTTCTCCCTTTTTAGGGACACAATAAACTGGTGAAATATAAGTACTATCAGAAATAGGATAGATCACACCAGCATCCAACAACTTAAGCACTTCTTTTTTCACTACTTCCTTAAGATTAGGATTCAATCTCCTTTGAGATTCAATGCTAGAGTAAGACTCATTCTCTAAATTAATCCTATGTGTACACAACTAGGTGATATTCCCTTAATATCATCTAATGAATATCCTATCGCTCTCCTAAATTTCCTCAATTCAGTCAAAAGCAAATTCAATTCATCATCACTAAGCTCATCATTTATTATACCCGGATATGTATAATTAGGTCCAAGAAATACGTACTTTAGCCCTTTTGGAAGTGGTTTCAATTCCACCGTTGGTGCCTTGAGCTCAGACCAATCTTCTAATGGAATTGGTTCTGAACTATCTTGCTTTTCAGCTGATAATGCTTTCCTATGAGGTCCTAGGATATCTTCAAAGGCTGTTTCATGCTCCAATGCCTCATGAGCATCTAATATAATCTCATACCATGAAGACTCAATATGCAAGTATCCATCATCTCCATTCTTTATCAATGCTGTCTGGAGATAACACAAACACTTGTTGAATGCCAAAGGTCCAAGTGAACAAGGTATAGTGAATGAACCAGGATCAGGGAGCTTCTTTGGAATTGAAGTCCTGGTGATAATTGCACTACATTCTTCGCTCTGAACAACCATTCCCTGAATTTCTTTACCCCTCTTGGTGATAGCATCTTTCAAAAACTTCTTGTATAGAGGCATGAGAGTTATGGCATCAAGGAGTGGTACCTTGATCTTTGTCTCTTTCATATACTTCTCAAATATTCCTTTATACTTCTCCATGATCTCCTTCTTGAACCTTGAAGGAAATGGTAACCTTGGTACATATGGTGGTGGCACAAAAGTTGTGTCCTTCTTATGTTGAGTAGATAGTTGTTCATCTAGAATTGCTTTGTTGCTAACAACTTCATTGTCAATATTTCTCACACGCAAATCCTCCTTATCTTGATCCACAGTGTTCTCAGTGTCGTCAATTGGAGCCTCCCGTGATGGTAATTCTCTCCCACTTCTCAAAGTAATAGCATTGATTGAGCATAGTCCTTTGGATTTTGAACAAATTTACCATGTAGCTGAGTTGTAGGCTTTGATGCAGAAAAAGAAGCACCCATGCTTTACAAATACTTGACCTTAGAATTCAATATTTCAAACTTCTGATTGAGGTCATTGTAAGAAGAATCCATTTGGGTCTTAAGTTCATCGAACTTCTTTGAAGTTTCGATAGCTCCAGTAGCTTGACATGCAAAAGTTGTTGTAACATTGCTTCAATGTTAGAAGGTGGAGCTTGAGGTTGTGGAGGAACGAAACCAGGAGGTCCACTAACGTGTTGTTTATGTGGAAAACCGCCTTGTGGTTGCTGCTTTGGAATAAAACCATGATTCTGACCATAACTGATAAATGGCTGCAAATTTTTCTGCTGTTGTGGTGGATAAACCCGATCTTGTGGATTGGCTATGTTGTTGCTTCGGTAGGAAAGACCTGGGTTGTTCGTGTAATTGATGAAACCTTTTTTGCATCCTCCCTGATTCTGAACATAACTAATCTCCTCATGTTGGTCAGTCTCTCCAGCTTGAATTTGAACCTGCTCTTCATCAGTTATGAAATGGACTTGTTGTTGTCCAAGAAGGATCTTATCCAACTTATCATTCAAAGCCTTTATGTCTCTCCACGTTTTGTCATCAGAATCATTTTTGCCCCGTGGAGTTCGATCATAGTCTTTAGAGTATATCCCATCAGATTGTACTAGATTCTCAACAAGTTCCCATCCTTCTTCCACGTTCTTGTTCAGAAAATTGCCATTGATGGTTCTGTCAAGGAGCATCCTGATCTTTTGGAGGGTGCCTCTGTAGAGAGTACTAAGAAGTGACTCTTTGCGGAAACTGTGATGAAGACATTGCAGGGTATACCCCTTGAACCTCTCCCAAGCTTCACAGAATGTCTCAGCATTCTTTTGTGCAAAACCAGAGATTTCGTTTCGCAATCTTGCTGTTCTTGACGTAGAGAAGAACTTGACAAGAAAATCCTTCTTACAATCATTCCATAAGGTAATGGAATTTTGAGGTAGAGCTTTCTCCCAGTGATGGGCATTTTCACCCAAAGAGAAAGGGAAAAGTCGGAGTTTGAAAGCATCTTCACTCACTCCATTTATCTTTGTAAGACTACAGAGCCTACCAAACTCGTCAAGATGATCAAGGGGATCCTCCATTGGCAGCCCGTGAAACTTGTTCGTTTGAACCATGGTGATCAAGCTGTGCTTAATTTCAAAGTTTTTTTGTTCACGTTTGGTGGAACAATCCCATGGCGTTGAGTGTGAGTGTTTGGAGCATCTCCAGCACCAATAGTTCTCCGATTGTTCTGGTTATTGTTGTTGTTATCCTCCATTTGCAAGTTCAACCGTTGTAGATGAGTCATTCGTTCTTGTTCTCTTCTTGTGCGAGTGTGTTCCTGTTCAAGAGCACGAATGTCGTCAACAATCGGAATTAAGTTAGTTGGTCCTCTGTTTCTCAGGTTCATACACCTGAAATGCACAAACAAGGAGAAAACAGAAATTAGTAAAACAAAAATATGAGCAAAGTCCCATACAAATTCAAAGTTAAAATGGCTAATCAAATTCCTGAATTGGCAACGGCGCCAAATTGATAGTAGGATATTTCAGTATTAAACTACTTCAATTCCTAATATACCATCATCATCATTGTAGCATAATAGGTATCAATCCAAATTAGAATGATTAACTCATTAAAACTTATAAGAATCTCGTTTAGTCTAAGCCAAATCAAATAATTGGTTTAATTCAAACATCCTAATTAAGCATTAAACAAAGATAAATAAAAATTAACTCAAAAGTCAAATTCAGCAAAAGTCACCAGTAATTATAAAAAAGTCAACTAAAATTGGAAATGTAAATAAAGAAGAAAGTCTAAGAAAATGGGCAAAGGTAATCGACTCGGGGGATCAAATGACATTCTATGATGTTACTACTCACATTCTTGTGCTAATCCTTAGTCTAAAATTCCACTAATTAGACTAGTCAACCCTCATAGCACTAATCCCTCTCCAAATAATGCAACTAAGAACAATCTCTTGGATAATTGTATAATAAAGAGGCATTAAGATATAATTCATCAACAACTACTAAACTAGCTAAGAACAATTTCTTGGATAACATCATTTAGCAAACAGTAATTGGTTCCGTCATTTCATCGAACACCTTTCGGACACAATTTACATATTGTCTAAACTTGATTGATCAATTCAAATCTAGCATTAAGCTCTCTTAGAATGAAGATCTGAACTAATCTACTCATAAACATCATAGTCAATCATCGAATCCCCCTAATCTACCTAACTCAATTGCTTAGGAGTGAAATACTCACTAATCATGGGTAATACACAAATTTCAATGATGAAAGTGTGCATAATCATGATTAGAAACATAAACAAGAATAAGATTCTAAATACAAAACAAGATCAACTTCAAATTAAAACCAAGATCAAAAGATTACAAATTATGCTTAAAAGAAAAACTAAAGGATAAAAGATAAAAATCTCAAATTAGTTATAAAAACTTAAATAGTATCCTAAACGTGAATGAGTTTGACCCAAAACAAGTGGGTCAACAAAAAAAAAAAAATAGATCTTGTCTTGAAAATGTTGATTTTTGTTGACTCATACCGGTTTGCACAAACCAATGCAAGAAACCGGTATGAGTTAAATAGCAGTTGTACCAGTTTGCACAAATCGGTGCGACTAAACACGTTAGGTGTCTGAAATGATAAACATATATACTAGTTTAGTGCAAACCGGTGCACTAAACTGGTACGCACGACTTCAAAACTTCTTCCTCTATACCGGTTTGCTTCCCCCGGTGCATCAAACCGGTATGGCTTTAGCATTACCCTTTTTGCATCTTTTTGAGCTTCTTTTTGATCTTTTCTCATCGGTTTTTATTCCAGTTCAGCTCCACACTTTTTAAACACTTGAAATATGCAATAGTATGCAAAATCCAACCTATCTAGACCTAAATGCAAGTTAAACAACCTAGAATGAAATCAAAATCAATATGAAAAAAACATAAAAAAGCAAAAATATCATTAACATGTACGGCTTATCTTTTAAAGAAGAAGCATGATAATTTATTTTTTTAATTAGAAATCATCTTTATCAACTATTTCTAAGTTTTGTATTTGCCTTTTAATTTTCATTGTAATATCATTTATTAAACAAAGATTTTAAGACTGTAAAAAAAAGTATATATCTGTCAAGTAAATTAAATAGATATAGAAAATTTTAGTTGTAGAGAGTTTTACAAATTATTTTACGGTTGTAAGCCCATGTAACATACACAGGCCGACCATGTCGTATGATTATAAAATATAAAATCTAACCGGATTGGTTAGGCATGAATTTAAATGGTTACGACTTAACCGAGTTTCTCTCGCGGTTAAAAATGGTGCAATTCAAGTGTTACTCCGACAAATTTTGATTTTGTGTCGAGAATTAACCTCGCTCGCGGGAAATCTTGCTTGTGGCGGCGCGTGCCTCCACGCGCAGTGTACTTAGCTAATAACTCCCAAATCGTTTGTGAGTCAAAGTAAGCAATCATCTCTACAAGGACTCTTCTTCTTCTATATTCAATTCGAGAATCTCTCAAGGGTACGTTTGCGCCTCCAGATCCCAAATCTCTCTTTCATGCTTTAAGATTCCCCGCTCCCCTCGCGAAAATTGAATTGAATCTGTGGATCTCTCCGTTTATCCCACAATTTTTGTGTTCAAATTTATACTTGATGATACAAATACGCTCAAGAATATGAGCAATATAAGTCATATGTTTAAGAATTGTTTGTGCTTGACCTTGATCTAGGGATTTTGTTTCAATAGTGAATTCGCTTGAACTCCTCCATTCATTTCATGTGCCGTGCCCGCTTTGTAAGTGCTTTCATCTGCTTCTGAAAATGGAGTCTCGTTGTCTAGGTATGGAAAAAATACATTGGTTTGAGAGCTACCAGTCATACTTATAGTGGTTAGTGAAAATCATATTCAAGAATTAAATTGCCCTCATCTTATTGATTCGGTGTCACCCAAGATTGCTGGTTGTGACGGGTCAGGTTTTGTTTATTGAGGATTTTACTTTACTGGCTTTGACTTACTTCTTCTTTTCCCTGCCAAGATTACTTTAAGGTGTAGCATATGTAATTTCCTGTTCGATCGCAACTAATTTGCTGAATCTTTTGGCTTTTTGTCCAAATGCAGGACTTAAAAGCAAGTGATCTTCTTTCTTGTGACTCAAAAGCCCCTCGCAGGATATTCAACCCCGCAGAAAAGAATGAGCTTTGCGTGCCTCGTGTGCCATAATGTAGAGAGCCCGTCCCACTCGTTTAGAAGCTACTCTGTTTCTAGCTCAGACAACGAGGGAAGATGCTCTGTGATTGCGAACTGCCTCACAAGGAATTCACTGATTCAAGCTGCAAGATCCAACACTTTCCCTGCATCATCCTCAAAGGTAAACCCACAACCCAATTTTCAAACAGGTGAAGGAGCCTCGCCACGGTTAGTCCGTAGCCGTGCTGTTAGAAGAGACCTTGTCAGAGACTGGAACTTTAATGTAACTGAGACAGAGCTTTGAATACTCTTCTCCTAGAAATAGTACTATCTTCTGAGTTACTTGTTCAAACACTCATTGCTTGTCTAATCTTTGTATTGCGCTTAATGCTTTACAAAACAATAATCTATATAGGTTCTAGCTGCTTTTTTTTAAAATATAATATTGCATAAGACAGGGTTCGAGCCCTACATCCTAACGATAACATCAAAACCACTGCAATAAGGAATGCATTAGGTGATGGAAGGTACGTGATAGTATTAGCCTTTGCACAAGCACTTGTAGACGACAGGACAAGCTTCGGAGGCAGAGCATTTGGTAGTGATCACAACAAGCTTGCATGGTCCACACGCGTGCGAGCAGTCAGGTATGCTTGAACCGCTTGCCACATCTACAACCTCACAATAAATAATGAAAAATACGACTCAAGACAATGCATAATCAAGATAGTTTTGAATTATGTAATTACCAAATAGCACTCACCGTTGAAGAGATCTAATCGTACAGAGAGATGGAGTAGAAATAAGAACAACTGCATATGAAGATACAGATTTCATTTGATACAAAAGTAGTTTTCTCATATAAAATCTCTTTTGAATGGAAGAAAATGAACTTTAGTGTAGAGTTAAAAACAAATAGGAGAGTGAGGGTTAGCTTTTAAATGAAGTAGTGTTAGATTCACATGATGCATCCTTTTCTTTTCAAAGGCTTTCACATTCTTTGATCTTTTTCCATTAATAATTGTTAATCTTCTTTTTATTCATATGAACAATAGATCATTGGCATACACACACGTGTATAAACTTATGTTAAAGCCTTTATTATAATATGATTCATTATCATCAAGTTTTACCTGCCATCAAGCGTGATTCCTAGACGACACCTTTGCTTTTGATGATATCCTTACTAGTATTTGTTACACTTCACTCTCATTTAGTTCCAAGTTCCATTATTAGCCGTTTTAGTATTCTTCACATAAACTAGCGGTTCAAACAAACTCCGTGAGTGCTTTTTTTGTAATTTTTTACATACAATAACATTATTATAAACAATAATAGCGAATCAGAATCTGAGAATAGGTGGCATGTCGTGATGGTAAGATAAGATCTTGGCCGGATCGGAGAAAGCGCGTGCTCTCTAATGTTCCGGCGTCGGAGCTCCGGCTTTTGAAG
>OVBE01007229.1:0-18735 GCA_900406425.1 Iberis pinnata
TTTTTTTCCATTTTTGGTTACTAATCTAGCCCTCTTCACTTCAGTTTTAAAAGCTAGTTTTTTTTGTTTCCAAATTAAAAGCTAGTTTATTCATTGTAATTAGAAAGTAGACTCTCATCAAGTGGCCTATTTAAATAATTAAGTAATTAATAGTCTTTTTCCTAAAAACGATTGTTGTTTGACAAAATTCTAATCTAAAATTGTCATCAGTCATCTACAATTTTACGAAACTCTTACATCTTGATCCACTTGTCTGTCTTATTGAGTTATTGATTTTATAGTTACAAGTTATAATAAAAAAAAACAAAAATTTAAATATCATTTTGCTGAATATCAGCGGAAACTATTTCTTTTCCAGTATATATATATTTTTTTTCAATCACATTATGTTTATTCCAAATGGGTGTAAATTTGTATAATATTGATATAAGCATGATATTTATTTGATCTAAAATTAAAATAGATGTGTTAGTAGACTAATAGACACTCTACACATTTATAACATATAAATAATAGTTGTGTTACATAAGGCTCACGAGTGGGTATTGCAAAATGGAACAAATCCAGTGATGCGATGTGACGAACTGTTAGATTCTGTCTGCATCAGACACCATCCCGAGACAACAACGACATATTCATCAAAAAAGATTCCTCAAATACACAGAAGAAAAGCTTTGTCTTCCATGGCTCTGCATCATTTTCTCTGCATATTTGGTTACAGGTGAATTCAGCACATGAAGTGACAACACAGCTCCAGCTATTATTAAGTGTTTGTTCTTCCGGCTTTGTCTCTGTAAAGAAATGAAATTTGTAACAAACAAACAAACAAACAAGATCTTTAATGCAAGTGGAGTAAAGACCCACCTGGAAGTAACGAAAATCAACTCAAAAGTCTCCTATTTGGATGTAGCTTTTGAGTTGTATTTGCCAGAGTAAAGATGCAGCTTCTCTGTCTTCTTCTGCATATCAGCACAAAAGCTTAAGGTTCTGGAACTCACTGGCACTCTGTCAATGAAACATGTGAAAACAAAGTAATGACTATGATGCATAATGAATTGCCACTCAAATAGAAGAAGAATGAGTAAGATGCATACTCAGCTTGAGGAGCTTTAGATGGTTCCTTTAGAGAGCATTGTTCTGCAAATTCAGCTCTTAGTGGTGATCAATTTCATCTGGAAAACAGTAAACATAATTTATAAGAGAATATTAGAAAGAGTAACAAACATACAGAGAAGCAGATGCTTTAAATAAAGGTTTACTTACAATTAGCAGATGCTCATTCTGATGTCATCCCTTCTTGTTACTTTGCATGGCCTTTAGCTTCTCCATGACCATTTTCAAGGTTTCGTGTGAATCTTGTGACAAGCTTATAGATGTTATGAACCCTCTTGCAAGTAAATCTTTCAAGATGATATCAGTTCCAGATAATACAGTTTTTTGTGAAAGTAACCCACTTATGAGAGCTTTGTAGGTAGTCACATTAGCTAAAAATCCATCTTGCTTCATCTTTTCATAGAGTTCCAATGCATCTACCATATCACCTCTAGCACAAAGTCCAGTAATTAACACATTGTATGACACGAGATCAAACTTCAACCCACAATTTCTCATGGTAACTCTCAATTCCCGAGCCTCTATAACATCACCATTCTTGCAAAACATGTGCATTAGTGTAGTGAAGGTAGCAATAGTCGGAACTAACTTCACTTTCAGCATGGACCGAAAAAGCAGCATAGCTTCTTCAGCCTTACCGCATTTTGCCACTGCTCTAACCATTGCACTCTCAGCTACATTAGGAGGACATATCTTACATGATATCATCTCATCTTTCACCGCAAACGCGGTCTTTATATCTCCCACTCTACAAAGACCGTTAAGAAGACTAATATACTTTCTACATAGAGGAGATAGACCTTGCTTTGACATTTCTTGCAAAAGCATGCGAGACTCTAGGAATCTGTGCTTCATGATCAGAACGCTTAAAATGGCGTCACAAGTATTCTTGTCAAGGGAGATTCCCAGCAAAGTCATGACATTAACTAAATCAAATGCCCAGTTGATCTCTCCATTTGCACAACACTTGGAAATTAGCATGTTGAACGTATACCTGTCAACTTCAAAACCTTGGCATATGAATGCTTTCAAAATTTTAAGACCAATCTCCAACATGTTGGATTCACACATCCCAAGAATAAGAGAATGGCATGTGAGCTTGTCAGGTAAAATGCCATTCAGTTTCATGGATCTGTAAAGCATGAAGCTTGTTGATATTTCTTTCCTCTTTGAATACCCATGCAAGAGAATATTGTAAGTGACTCGATTTTGCTTCTCCATGTTAGAAAGTAGGTCATATGTCTTCTCTAATTTCCCCATCCTTGAGTAACCATCAATCATTGCATTTGTTGTGACAGCATCAGGGGTAAAGCCAAGTTTTTCCATCTGCTCTTGAAGATAAAAGCCAGCTTTCCACTGGCCAGCCTTGAACATACCGTCCACAAAACAGGTGTATATCACCATATTGGGATGTAAATTACCACGAGCCTCAGCTTCCTTAGCAAAGAGTATGGCAATAACAGTCTTTCCCTTCCTACACAGCCCAGAAATAAGACTGGTATATGTATAATTGTCAGGCAGAATGCTTCGCTGCACCATATCATCAAAAAGAGAGACAGCCTTGTCCAAGTTACCTGATTTACACATAGCAGTGAGTAGTGTGTTGTACATTACAGTATCAACAGCTGCAGGAATATCATGGAGGCTTTTTAAAAACTTCTCAGCCTCTATCAAATGCCCACCTTTGCATAACCCCTTGAGCAGACTACCATATGTGAAGAACGTTGGGTGATGACCTACTTTGGTCATTTCATCAAATATAGAGAACGCTTTTAGCCCTTTTCCCAAGCTTCCATATCCACTGATAAGACAATCAAAGCTAACTGCGTTAGGAAGAATACCGTCACTTGCTATGCAGCGCATAAAGCCTTCTGCCTCACCCACTTTACCAGCTTTACATAGTGAAGTGACGAGTATGTTTATCGTGAAATGGTCTGGGGTATGACCCTCTAGGATCATAGCTTCATATATTCTTAATGCTTCGTTTAAGCATCCCATCCTGCAACAATTGTATATCAGGGTTGTGTAGATGATGCCATTTGGACTAAGACCAGTTCTGTAAATTCTACATACTATCTCTTTAGCAGTTTTAAACCTCCCCATCTTGCAAAATCCATTTATAAGTGTAGAGTATGTGACAATATCAGGATCAATACCATCTTTGCTCATTTCATTAAGCATCACAACTGCTTCATCCAGTAACCCATTTTTGCATAACCCATCAATCATTCCTGTGTATGTTATTCTCCCAACAGAGATCCCATTTCTTTTCATTCTCATGTAAAAGCCTCTCGCTAGGTCAAATTCTGCATGCTTGCACAACCCATCTAAAAGTACGCTATAGCTAACTTCAGTAGGTAAAAGACCTCGTGCTTCCATCATATAAAACATCTTCAAAGCCTCTTTAAAGTTTTTCTCACTAGTATGTCCATCAATCAAAGCATTAAAAGTAATGTGATTCGGGGAAAGTCCAAAGGCTAACATCTCATTCAAAAGTTGACGAGCAATTAGAACCTTTCCTTCGTTCGAAAAGCCGCTAATAAGTGTATTGTAAGTGACTTCGTTGGGGTCAATCCTCCTCTTCCTCATTGTCTTCAGCAACAAATAACCTTTGGCACTTCTATTGTTTATGCACAAATCGTGGATAAGCAGATTATATGTACAAACATCAGCATCTACCCCTTTTGACTTCATGCGTTCTATAAGCTCAATAGCAGCTTTAAATCTTCCCTTTTTACAATACCAATGTAGCACAGTATTATATGTAACTTTAGTTGGGGCATAACCACTTTTCTCCATCTTTTGCATGAGATAACACGACTTTTTAAAGCTCCCTTCAGCACAGAGCACATTAATTAGTATATTGAAGGTAGCGACGTTGGGGCAAATCTTCCTCGAAAGCATCTCCTTCAAGAAAGACCAGACTGATACATCCCCACCACTCTTTACAATGGAACCTAGTATTGTATTACAAGTATAAACAGAGGGGTTGAACCCATAAAGACCCATCAAGCGAAATATTTCCAGAGAGTCTTGAATCATTCCTTCACTCAAATAAAGTCTAATCAAGATGTCAAAAACAGAAGGGTTCGAATTGCAAAGCCGGTAAGTGGTCATTAAAGCACTAAAAAGTAAGCTCGATTTACCATTCATCCAAGATAAGTCCTTCAAGACGTGCCTTGCAGGGTCATACATTCTAGCTCTAACAAGTATATGTGTAGTAATACAGAACAATTGAACAATATGGTCTGGTTCCAAGCCAGGCTGCTTAACAACCCATTCAAGAAACTTCAAAGCCAGCTTCCCATGAACTGGTCTAAGACGAGCCTGCTTATAGTCCATATGATTTAGAGATCCCCAACGGTCAATTGTAAGAATGTTGTATATGCTCTTCTCCATATCAAATCCTGTTTTATAAAACCGAAAGAAGTTCAAGTCTTTAGCAATACCCATCCAAATTCAGGGGAAAAACACACATTCTAGGATTTCAAATTCAGCAAAACCACCAAAAGTTTCACGCTACGGTTCTAAAATTCGAATTTTTCAAACATCTAACTAGAATCCTGCAATATCCTAATAGTGTACAGCTTGAATTGAATTTCAGTAACTCTATAAACGTAACGAGATTATTAAAGCTACCAATAAAAAGAATGAGAGAAAACAGTATAATTCATCATAAAAAATCTGTTATAAACAAACTCACCAGAGACACCATGAGAAGCATAACCATCTCGTTTCGACTGTTTCACAGAGCCGCAAGAAAACCCTACTTGAGAGATAAATCCAAAATTCGAAAAACTGAGTCGCAAACGAGTGACTGCTCCATTTCTGTAAGAAAATAAGCTCGAGAGACCTGACATGGCTGCTTCTTCAATCAATTCAAAACGGTTTCATTCACTTCTTCGCTGTGTTTCTTTCTCAGACTCTCGCCACAAGCTGGAAACGTAATGGGCCCAATGTAAGAAAGGTCCATTATACTAAATGGGTCTACTGTTGTAAGCCCATACTCGACTTGTCAAATGTATAATCAACACGTGCCTAAAATTAACGGCAAGATCTCAAGTTAGCGGACGGCTGAGATGTGGCAGAAAGAGCGTTAGAGTAGGTGAGATGTCGATGACGACTTAAAGCAACTTCCGATTTTCACGCAGGGGATAATTTATTTATTTTTTAATCAATGGAGTTGTTTATTTTTTTGCTCAACCATTGCAAGATACTTTATTAACGAAATTGAATATATATATATATATATANCTAGAGAAATAATGTGTGTATATATATATATATCAATATGTAAACATTACTATTGAAGTTTAGTTAATTTTATTATTATAAGTGGGAAATTAAAGTTTGGTGAAAAAGTGGGAAACTGAAGTAATATGTAAACATTACTGTATTTTTTGAGAAAATTTATAAAAAAGGAAAAATAATTAAATGTGAAAGCGAAACGGTAAGCGAGTAAATGGGAGAATCTCCAGGTTTGTAGAAACTTCCAGTTTGATGACTGCAAGTAATCTCAGGACCATTTTCAGCTTCGTTTTTACCTCACCCACTATAACCGGTCTCCACCTCTTATCACCGGTTGTAGCCAGTAAACTATTCCCCACCATAAATATTAGACTCACAGACCCACCGTCACAGCTTACTTACAACACACGTCACACTTCTTCTTCTTCTACCCGGAGAAGAAAGATGAAAAATGTTGACAGAAGAAAGAGAGCACAAGCCGGGATCAACAAAAATACTGTTTTGCTTTTGTCGGGTGTGTGCTCTCTTTACTTCTGCCACCATCATCGTACATTCCTGCGATGTTTGTGATCGTGTGACCGTAATTATAATTATGTATATACAACCATAGTATATTCTTTGAGCCTCATCAAGCTTCCTTTAACATTAAGAGAGGTACGATTTCATTCTTGATCAATCCTTAAACTGGGTTTTGTTTCATAAGATTCAGAAAAGAGACTAGCTTTAAATTGATCTGGATTCTGAGATGAGACTTTTGATATGAAAATCAGAAACCTCATGGTTCAATATAAACTCATTGAACCAAAAGGCCACATATTGTTATACAAACCAAACGAATGGAATCAAAAAGCTATATACTAAGATACAACGTAAACGATACCGTCTCCTCCTTCGTCTTCTGAAACAATGTCATCAAGACTTAACCCACAAGAGAAAGACAATGTAGGTTTCATCTTAGGAACCGGACTAGGCTCAACCTCATTGTTAAGTATCTGAAGCACACGTCTCATTGATGGTCTCTCATTACTGTCTGGATGAGCACATATGAGCCCTACGAGCAACAGTTTCTCCATCATTTCTTCATCGAACTCGCCTTTCAATCTCTCATCCACAGCCTCCAGTATTCTTCCTTCACTGTGCAATCTCCAAACCCAATCCACTAGATTCACAGTCTTTTGACTCTCTACTTCTTTATCTATTGGCCTTCTCCCACAAGCAACCTCTAGAATCACCACTCCGTAGCTAAAAGCATCTGTTTTCTCAGTTGCAGTACCATACTGGAGATACTCTGGTGCCAGATACCCCATTGTACCAGCTGTTAATGTCGAGACAGGGCTTTTATCGTGCTCTGTGAGTCTAGCTAGACCGAAATCTCCTAGCCTTGCGTTGAAGTTGATATCAAGCATTATGTTGCTTGCCTTTATGTCTCTATGTACAACTTGTTGCTCACATTCGTGGTGTAGATACGATAAAGCTGAAGCTAAACCAATCGCTATGTTCAGCCTATGTGACCAATCTAGAAACACATCTCCTGTTTCTGATGTTTGATACAGAATCTTGTCAAGACTTCCATTAGGCATAAACTCGTAGACTAGAAGCAATTCTCCTTTCTCGTTACACCATCCCTGCAACTGAACAAGATTCTTGTGTCTCAGGCAAGCGATGATCGATAGCTCTGCTAAGAACTCGGTTTTGCCTTCCTTTGTATTATGTCTCGATCTTTTTACAGCAGAGATAGTTCCTGATGAAACAAACATGGCTTTATACACATTCCCAAACGCTCCTCTTCCAATGACTCTACTCGAGTGGAAACCTTTTGTAGCTGTGTAAAGCTCTCTATAGCTAAACTCTCTTAAACCAGTGATTAGCTCTGTTTTAAGCTCTTTATCTGCTTTCACACTTTTCAGTTTCTTTAAAGTAAAGTATCCAAACATTAAGAGAGATAAGCAGAAGAAGACTGGGAAAGAAATACCAAGTGCAATTGCGAGATTGTGTCTGTGGCGTTTCTTGCGCGTTGAACGAGATATAGCCACTGGATAATCCACGGAATTATCTGAAACGTTGTGACGATGATTTGATTTTGATCTCACGGGAAGAAATCCAGAAGTCTTGAAACTCCAATTCTCAATCAGATGAAACTCTGTGCTTCCTTCTGTGGAACCAGAGAATCCTGCGTACATCTCACCTTTTAAGAATGGAGAAAGATCGATCTTCACAGTTAAAAGAGGCTTCTCTGGTTTCTTCGTCGTTGCATTTACTGCTTCGGTATAATTCAAGAAGACGTTCAATAAATGCAAATCGTTCTTGTAATCGATCCAAGCAGTTATCGATTTCCCAGATTTCAAATCGATTTGAGAGGAAACAAATGGATCTGAAGTCGCGATTGAGTTCAAGCTATCGACGTCTAAGCCGACGTGATTACTGCTTGGATCGTTGAAATGAGGATCCAATTTGGTGTCGAATTCGATAGCTACGAATCGATTCTTCATTGGCTGAGAGGAATTGACGAGACCTAAGAACTCGCCGGGACTTCCTAAGGTATCGTTGTCGTGAGAGAGGAAGAAAGAGAATCCGTCGCCGGAGGAATCAGGGTTAACGTTTTGGACGGAGAAGGAGAAGCGAGTGGAGAAAGACGCCGTGGTGTTGGAAACAGGATCATAGAAAGGGATAGGAGTGTTGTAGATGACGGAGCCGGAGCTTGTATCTGGAACACCAAGCTCACGAGTGAGTCCAACGACGCCGTTTCGGAGATGGGAATTACCAAGGAAAGTGAGGTTTCGAATGGAGAAGGATTTGAATGTGAAGTTCATATTACCAGCGAATACAGAGATTGGTTTGTCCATGGAAATAGCAATCCATGTGAAGAAGAGAACAAGAAGCTTTCTTGAAGAAGACATGAGAGAGAGATAGAGAGAAAGAGAGAGAATGTGGTGGGAAAATGAGTTCGAATTGATTATGAAGAAGAAAAGGGTATACTTGTAATTTAATATGTGTCAACGGTTATTAGCAAGGGAATGTATACGACGTCGTACTTGAAGGAGCGGGTCGGGTGGGGCCTTGTTAATGGACGCAAAAATCAAAACTGACCGTTTTAAGTGGCATCTTATAGCGCCACCACGTGCATAGAATATGATGGAGTGACACAAATTGACTCACCCACTAAGCTTCAGTCTTGACTATATTTTATATGATTTTATCGACATCATTATATCTTACCACATTATTTTTTACTGGAAAAAACTCCGTACCTTTTTAGAAAATATGTTGTGTTTAAGTAAAAATATTTGAGAAAATTATAGGTACTGCCATAAAACCCAATGAGTTTATGAGCAATACCATATTGGTAGAAAAGGCTAGAAAATGCAATATGTCACTTCTAATAAATTTACCTCCAATTGCCCTTGTCAATTTGCGTATAATTTTAACAATTAAAAACATACTGAGTAAGAAAGTTAAAAAGCAACCGCCTCTGACGACAAGCTTTTATCTCCCTCGCCGGTGGTGACGTCGGCCTCTCGCCGGCGTCATCTCTTTTTACTTCCTCTCTTCGTTTTTTGTCGTTTTGTTTTAGTTTTGTGGTGGCTCCTCTTTTGCGCCGCCGTGTTTCGCTCCCTCCCCTCTTAGGCGTCAGCTTTGCGATTCCTGGGCTTCCTTTCTCCAACGTCGGTCAGGTGGTGGGGCTCGGTCGCTTCTCTCTTGTCTTGGGTTTTCGCCGGTAAGCTGTCTCTTTGGCCTCTCTCACGGTGGTTCCTTGCGACATCTTGGATTGGGAGCTAGGGTTTGGCGGGGTTTTCTTCGCCGGATTTTTGGGTCCGATTTGTGGTGTGGCCGGATTCTGTTCAGTGTTGGGCTTGCCTTTTTGCGGTCTCTGGTGGTTCTTTTTCATTTCAGGAAGCGTTTGGCGGTGGTGGTATTGAGTTGGAGCTTCTTCGACGAGTTCTGATCCGGATTTGGTGCTCTTATCGGTTTCCTTCAGTGGGTGGTGGGTAGGTGCTAGCTGTCTCCCTGTTCCGGGCTGCTTGGTCTTATTCCAACGTCGGCGGGTACTGGGAGCTTGGGTCTGGTTGGTCCGGTACTCTTCTCGCCGGACACAGACCGGTATTGTCAAGTTTGGTGGTCCCCCTACGCTTTAGTTAAGGTCGAGTATGCTTTTGCGTGGCAGGAGTAGTTATGGCCTTCTCCTCGGCTTTGCTAGGCTTCGGGTTTCTCTTGTTTCCGGATGGTCGGTTCTGTCTTCCTTTTTTGCTGTAGTGTTTTGTGGTCGTTTATCTCTCGGAAGGCTGCTTGTATCTATCGGTTGGTCCTTTTAGGTTATTAGTTGGTGGCTAGGTTCTGTTGGTGTGCTTTCTCTGATTCTGCGGTTGATGTTCCCTTCTCTTCATCTGCTGGTCTTCGTTGCGATGCACCTTCGTCATGTTTCAGATTCTCCTCATAATTCGATCGTTACTCCTCTGATTTTCGGGTGAGTTTCTCTGCGGAGGATTTGGTCTCTGTCTCTACCTGGTGGCTGATCGTTCCATCCATTCGCGTGAGCCCAATCAAGGCGTCTTCCGGTCGTTTCCTCCTTTGTCTCGACCTTGCCTCCTCTCGGACTTTAGTAGGTTTTGACCCGGTCTCATGGGTTTTCCTCGTCCGCTTCTTGGTCTCCTTGTTTTCTTCTCCTCGGTAGGATATATACCTGTCATGGTGACTCTTGGGATTAGCCCTCTGTTGGCTGTACCCCTGAAGTGTGTTTGTTCTGGTGCTTTCTTCAGTATGCAGTTTGATGTGAAGATACTTTGTCTCGGTTTCTTGGATCCTTTTATGTTGGCTTGTCTCTTTTCTTTTTTCTTGTTTGTGGGTTTGTTGCTATTTTTCGTCTATCGGTTGGGGTTTCGCCCCTTGTCTCGGTGTTGTTGTATTCCCTTTTCCTTTGAATAAAATCGGCACAATAGACGAAAAAAAAAAAGAAAGTTAAAAAGCAACCTCAGGCATTGGTTATTGTGCTCAGAGACTTTATCAAAATCGATATCTTATAAATCGGAGGAAGAAGCGACCGAGCATATGTCATCGCCGATTAAGAAAAAGCTCCGGTTCTCGCACACGACGCAAGAAGAATCGCCGGCGCCAACAATTTTTGGTCAACCCACCGTCGTTGCGATGAACATAAGTTCCATCTCGCATAAGAACATGAGTTCTCCGATTCAGGTGAGTATTCTGGTGTTTAGAACGTCGTTTTTATTTTTTGTGTGGAATATGACAAAACCCCCGGTTGTGGTTGTATAGTCGGTGATTACGTCTTCCGAGAACCAAGTAGACGACGAGTCAGAGAAGAATATGTCCACGAAAAAAGAAGAGCATGATGCTGTCAACGCAGAAGGTTCAAAAATTTTAACATCCGGCAAAGCAGTGAACGAGAAGGTAAAAAACAGTTAATCACGATATGGTAGTTTGTTCCGAGAACATAGTATTACACGTCCTTCACATTGAAATATAGGGTGAAGATGACGACGATGTGGGATTATATGTCGGAGGAGAATTTGAAATATGTAGGCAACGTGAGGATTCAGATTCTAGTGATGATGACTACCCGTACGCAGGTTCCGCCACACCACCGTTATCAAGTGATCCAGCAGTTCATAAGGCATTAAGTAATGCGCTTCTAGAAAAAGAATGCATGGATCTATTACGTCGGACTGGCCTTTGGGACTTCCAGCTCCAGTTGCAGAAGGTAAGCATCATGTACGATGCCTTTTCCAAGTTTTATAGCATTGACAACGACCATCGTCAGTGGACATATGTGACGAACAATCGGTGGACAAATGCGCAGGATTTTCTTATGAGAGGTGTAGTTGAAGAGGAGGTGAATGCGACACCAACCGAAGCAAATCTTGAAAATGTTGTTCGAAACTCAGTAGTGGTAAGTCCATAGGCAAATAACCTTTGTATACAATAAAATGTGTGTTTTTATGCCGAACAAGTTTGGGTAAGCTGATATAGTGGACAATACACACATTGTGGACAAACTCACTTAAATTATATAAAACTAAAAACTGCTTATTGTTTGTAGGAATCCTTCGAAATTGGGGTAGAGGAAGAAGTAGAAGACATGCAAGCTGCGAATGTATGCGGCCTCCAATTGTATTTTATTATGTTTCTGTGGACAACGCAATAAAACGTGTTGTCCACATGATTATAATATCATGTGCAAACAAGTCTGAATGAGTAATGTTGGATTGCAGGAGGAGGTGAATGCGACACCAACTGAAGCAAACCTCGGAAACGTTGTTCAAAACTCAGTAGTGGTATGTTCATAGGCAAATAACTTTTGTATACAATAAAATGTGTGTTTCGAGGCTGCACAAGTTTCGGAAGCTGATATAGTGGACAATACATACATTGTGGACAAGCTCACTCAAATAATATAAAAGTAAAAATTGTTTCTTGTCTGTAGGAAACCGTTGAAAGTGGGGTAGAGGAACAAGAGGAAGAAATGGAAGACATGTAAGCTGCGAATGTATGCGGCTTCCAATTGTATTTTATTATGTTTCGGTGGACAAATCAAGAAAACGTGTTGTCCACGTGATTTTAATATCATTTGCAAACAAGCCTGAATGAGTAATGTTGGATTGCAGGACGTTTCTGAAGTTGCAAAACCAGGGGTTGACAACCTGATGGTAAGCAGACAAAATATAGTGTCACATTGATGTTGGCTAAATCTAATATATGATCTATTTTCATCGGCATGAAACAGGCTGGTGAAGGTGCATTGGAACATGAGCAAGATGAGCGGGAGGACAAAGATAAATGCACGTAGAGGTAGCAGTTATTTGTCAGTAGGAGGGTGGAGCTGATATTTTTTATAATGTTGTGATGCAATGTATGGACTCTGATGGCTATAAAATGTTTAGATTATGTATGTCGAACACTGAAGATGATGGATGTTTTTGTTTGTCACTACCTATATTTTGAGGACATACTTAATTATTGTGGACGAGGCAACAAATGTGGTTTTATAATGTTTGATGCTTTTTATAATGTTTTAAGAAATGTAATGTATTGTTTGTGGCGATTGTAAAATGTTGGGGTTATGTATGAGGACAATGAAAACGATGGATGTTTTTGATTCACTTCACCTATATACATTGACAAACTCAAATAAAATGGACGAGATTTCACAATGGACAAACATTGACACTTATAATTTTGAATTTATAATGGTGCGTGTGTTTGCTTCAAATAACCCATATATGTGGACATACAAAATTACGGTAGACGAGACTTCGTAATGGACATACATACCATCGACCAAGAAGGTTTGATGTTTCTTTACAATGTTTCGCCCATATCAGTGAACAAACTTAATTAAGTGGACGAGTCCTCAGAATGGACATATATAATCTCGGATTAGCGCCAAAATAAAATTGGCCATGTATAAAGGCAACTAATTGTCCCTACTTTTTCGCAGGTAACTAATTAAAAAAAAAATTAAACTGCCATATGTCACTTCTTGCGCAGAATCCCTTTGATTTTCTCTTGATTTTGTTGTTAAAAAATTTAAAATTCAAAGTTATCCGTGGGGACGCGATTCGTTCCTACTAACTATAGAGATGGTCAAAGTTGGAAGCAATGCAAGGATCTCGACAAACTAAGAGAGAAATTAAACTAGTCCCATACGGCGACACATGGGTTCACACTCGGACTTCAATTGTTCTTTTATGCTGCTATTCCACAGTTTCTGAAGATACTGCCAAAATCCCGACTGGTTGATCACGATTTCACGCATGAGTCTATTATCAGTTTGCCGGTGTGCAAAAGCTTCCACAACGAGAACATTTTACAGCTTGAGAATTCTGCTGGGGTAAGTCTGTTTAGTCTTTAATATACTGTTCGTTTAGGTGTAGCGATTATACAATCATGTTTTCACTTTTATATTGTGCGTGGACAGATGTATGTCAGACCGCTATTACCGGCGGACGACCACACTTACACGGATGTTAATGATTATTGGATGGACGAGGTGGATGACGAAGCTCTTGATTACATGGAAAGTTTGCTTGCCGACGGGTTTCGATTCGAAAGAAACATGTGGCAAGGTGGCTCAACCATGTTTGATCCGATTGTCGTGCCTGATGATGTTGCTGTCAATAAGGAGAAGAAAGCTAAGCCCTCAAATCCGGCTCCAAAGAAGAAGATGCGTGTTCATGACGCCCCGGGAAGTTCCAAGGACAGAAAATCAGAAGATAAAGACTCAACTAGTTGTCCACAAAGTGGATCTGCAGACGATGAAGAAGAAATCTTATGCGCAGAAGATGTTTACAAGCATGTTGATCTGATCATCGCTGATCACAAAAAGGAGATTCAAGGTATTATGGCGGATCAGACTCAAATTATTATGAATTTAATAGAGAGTGAGAAGGCGAGGATGAAGGATGAACTAATGGACGAGATTATAAGTCAAATGCGCAAGGGTGGGAAGTTCATGGATGAAGATAATGTTGAGCAAACAATGTCTCATGCGCCGTGTTTAAGCAAGCATTTCACCATACAAGAGGATTTCAGTCCCGCGACACAGGTGGATATAGCCGGTTCATCCATGGATGACAAGGTAGATTTTGAGGAGTATCCAGGGATTGAGAACGTCCTAACAGAATTAACACAACATGTAAGCATTATACTCTATCACATTTTCTAATAATATTGATGTTAGGGAGCAATGACAACGAAACAAATATGCTTGTGCAGCCGGTGACTATGTCCACTACAGTAAACGTGGACGAAGATGTATCCAATCCTTTGGCCACTGAGAAGACTAAATTAAGTTTCGAAGACACTGGAAATCCAGAAGTACCACTGGTAAATGAAGGTACAACAGTCACACAGGAAGAAGAGGTACCCGAGAAGGAGAAGGTAAAAAATATTTGTCACAAACAAGTTAGTGGACAAACGTAGAAGTAACTATTAATAAGTACAAAAAACTGGGCATCTAATAATTTATGTATTTGCAACCTTTTTGAACTAGGTACCCGAAGACAATGTTGTCGTCGTGGGAAAAAAACTACATGAAATGGACAACCAAGAAATCGACTGTGGAGAACCAAAAAAACATCAGGTTCGAAAAATTACGTTATGTATTGTTATGTCTGTGGTAGACGTGGACATCTATATATTTTTTCTTAGATAGCAGTGGACATAACAATATCAAGGCCACCGTGGCCGACTGCTCTATATTGCATTTTCAGGGTGAGGTCGAATATTTAGGAACAACAAGTGTGGAGGAAGAACAGGGTGGAGGGGAACAAGGGGAGGAATTGCACGAAGACATTGAACCTGATAATGTATGTTCTCATTTAATGTTACTATAGAAGTTTAGTGGACATATACATAGGTTGTCCATACAAAAACACTGTCATGTTCACGGTAACCAAGTGCTCAATGCGGCATTTCAGGTTGATGCTGCACACGTGAAGGCAGACGAAGAAGAGGGTGAAAGGGATGGCAGAGGATCAACACATGAGGAAAATGAAGCTGCAAATGTAAGTATTTGTGCAATGCTAACAAGAATATTTCGTGGACATCTCCACAACGTGTCCACAATTGCGTCTCTGCCAAACAAATTGATAAATGTTCCCTTTCAGGTTGATGTCGAAGATACGAAGACAAACGTACTGAACCAAGGAGACGGTGAAGGGGAGCAAGGAAAAAAAGCAAGTGAAGGAATGGAGGATGCAAATGTAAGTTTGTGCTGACACACAGAATAAAGCATTTTAAGTGGACATATATATAAATATGGGTGGTCCACAAGTTATAGCAAAGAAAATTTTGTGGACATCTCATAACTGGTCCACAAAGAAAAGCACGTGACTGATCAATGTTGCCTTTCAGGTTGATGTTCTGAACCAAGGGGACGGTGAAGGGGAGCAAGGAGAAAAAGTTCAGGAAGGAATGGAGGATGCATATGTAAGCTTGTGCTAACCGTCAATAAAGCATGTTAAGTGGACTTATTTCTAAATATGGGTTGTCCATATCATCACAATATCATTGTCTAATTCAGGATGACGTGGAAGACGTCAACATAAACGTTGTGGATGAATGCGAAGGTTCACGGGCTGGTCAATTGATGGTGAATGAACACATGCGAGAAGGAGATGACGATGAGAGCGGGGTAAGTGGTCGACGTTGTTATCGCTGAATACCTAACAAAAAATGGTTGGTGTTCATTATAAGTCAACGGTGTTACCATCTTGTAGGAGGAGGAC
The DNA here is from genome assembly GCA_900406425.1 of Iberis pinnata. Lineage (NCBI taxonomy): Eukaryota > Viridiplantae > Streptophyta > Magnoliopsida > Brassicales > Brassicaceae > Iberis > Iberis pinnata. The sequence goes on from OVBE01007229.1 coordinate 15,600, forward strand.
AATAGTGAGGACGTCACTGACGCAAGTGAGGAGGACGTTCACCCAGATGTCGGCGTAGTGGCCACCACACCAGGATCGAGGAAACGCGCTGGAGAAAGAGTACAGAGGACAAGGAAACGACCGAGAAGATTTGACGAGTCACAGACACGAGAAGGTCAAGCCGTACATCCGTCTCTCGCTAAGCTAGATAGTACATTGGAGAAGAAATTCGTTAACAAGCTTAAGGCGTACAAGGAAAAGTAAGTTGTTCTCATCATAGTAAGCTGAAATTATTCAGCTAAAAAATGTTATCGTATAATGACATGTTTGTAACTATTACTGGAATGTTTTATACTAACAGAGAGTACATAATTGACGGGCATCACGTAAAGAAGTCGTTCTTTACGGAAATATCCAAGCCTAAACAATGGGTGGACACGAGTGTAAGTAACAACGTTCAATTATTCAAATGGGAAAAGATTATTTTGTACTATAACATCTTTTTATGGATGTGTTATGTACAGCACATTGACCCACTATTAACTCTCCTTTGGAGGAAGTTGGGCGACACGCTAGTGGGCAAGAGGATTGGTATAGCTGATGCGTTTTTTGTCCGGTTGTTATCCGCGGATCACCAGAAGTTCAAAAAATCCAAAAACCAAGCTGCATGGTCGTGGAACAGCACTACCAGGAACTATGTCCGCGGTATTGTCCCGGGGCGCTTCAACAAGCTTGCATGGTATATAGACGTCGACACTATTTACGCACCTATGAATTGGGGGAAAAGACATTGGGTTGCAATAGTTATTGATCTTATCAACGGTAAAATCACAATCTTAGATCCATTGATTAGTGCAACAAACGACAGGAAGGTGGAGACGATGATGAAACCGCTAGTGGACATGCTGTCCGCTGCAATTAATCAACTTGTCCATCCAAGTTGGGTTCTAACACCCATCCCAACCACATTCGTCTACGACAGGATTAGAGAGGTTGCTCAGAATGAACGATCTGGAGATTGTGGTCCATTATGCATCAAGTTTATCGAGCTCCATTTTCAGGACGCGGAGTTGGTCGGAATCACGGGGCGTATGGTCAACAACATGCGTATGAAGTACGCATTTGATCTTTATGAAGAATTCATCACTCCTTTGAGAGATTGATGTTGTGTGTCTTTGTGGAACCTCTAGTTCAAATCTGCAAACTTTTTTTTTCATTTCATATGTACGTGTTTTAAGTCAAACGGGTTGATATGTATGGCCAAATTAATATGTCTCATCAAAAACTGCTTTATTTTGTTATATGGGTAGTTCATATTAGGTCAATACACAAATCGCTTTAAGTCAACAAAATACAGACATGTCCATTGGAACATATATGTCCACCAAACATAATTACAGACATGGTGCACATTAAAGCGTGTGCCACCGAGATGTAATTATGTTGTTCTGGTTAGCGTGGTTGTTGAAGCTATTAATACATTTATTAGCTTCTGTTAATGTAAAGCACCTTATATACCACACATGAGAACATCATATTTGTCAAAGTTCCACATATCAATGGAGGGGATTAGCTTCTTAAATCTTCCCTTACATATTCGAGTTTCTATTGTCTCTCTTGTTGCACAAGACGATTTTCAACATTTAGGTTCACTGATTGCATCCGGACATGAAGGGTATAAGATATCGTTCCATGAAAGAGTTCTGAAGGCAGCATCTCTACATATGATTGAAAGCTTCCCTTATCTTGCAGCCACAGGTTCTAAGTTCCACCCCTTCATATATGCATGTGCCCAAGCAGGGAATAATGCCGCATGTTATTTAGAGGGTGTCCGATTGTTCGGGTGTGAAGGAGAAGTTGAAAATGCCATTGATGCCTTAGAGCTCTGTTACCCGCCATATTCAGGGATGAAAAACAGGCTAATGATTGCATTACTTCTTTATTGTAATGGGAGAGTTCACTTCGCTGTGGGCAGGGTTGTTAGATTCCTAGCGGTATCTCCATCCCTTGAACACACTATTTGCCTAATTCACAAGGTTGTTCACGACATTTGCACAATGGCTAACACTAATTTGCATAAGAAAGTGGTCACAGCAAGGGTTATACGAAGGTGCATTCCCAGGTCGTTTCGTTTGGGTTGTTCTAGATGCAACACCAACCGAAGATGTCCACCATGCTTACTCAAGTGGTTTGCATTCACATTCTGGAAAAAATATTATTGGTGATGGCCAAGTGCCGTGTACTTTTGGATTTTCAGAAAATTATGTCATTTATGTCATTGGAAACAAAGTAAACCCATAATGTAACGGTGGACATAATTCAACATATGTCTATTGCTAGTAAGTTAGTTCTGTCTATTATATCCATGTAGGTTGCTGGTGCTTGTAGAAGCCAATGGTGTGTACGTTATTTTTGTCCATGGATATTAAATAATGTACCAGAACTCCGTTAACGCTAAGGAAGCGAATTCAAATAATGTCTACGTCAACCTATTAGTCAAATAGACAAACAATTAAATGTCCACCCTAACAAAACACTATGTCCCCTGGGTTTAAGTTCTAACTGTGGACATATTTCGTCATTTGTCCATAGCCAGTAAGTTATTTCTGTCCACTATATCCATGTAGGTAGGGGGTGATTTTAGCCGCCAATGGTGGGTACTTTATTTTTGTCCATGGATCGTAATTATGTACCAGAACCTCGTTAAGGAGCCGAATTCAAATATGCCTACGACAACCAAATAGTCAAATAGACGTAAGTTTATTTGTCCATCATTAAATTCATATTGACCACTGTCGTACCAAAAACACCATGTCCACGGATATTAAGTTTGTCCACTCAAAAAAAAATTAAAAAACAGGGGCCACCACACCCTCTGGACAACTCCTCCTTCGCCACCACTGCTACATCATATCTTATAATAAACATGAAACTTACGAAAAAAGTATGCCCAATATACATGATATCATTCGATTTTGATGCTTTTTAGTGGGTGTTTAGGCCTGCTATTTGGCATTTTTCGAGTGCTTTCTTTGTGTTTTTGGCATGTTTTCATGTTTCCAGGTGTTTTGGATGCTTTTGAGCAAAATGATGGTTTTTGGGTGCAAAATGGATGCTTTTGACGATTGCAGCAGCGAGTCTCAGCAGAAGAGCTGGA
>OVBE01007230.1:0-18732 GCA_900406425.1 Iberis pinnata
TCATCAACACTCCATTTTAATAAACACTTCGATATGTGAATTTTACAGAAACCTTTTCTTAAATCAGACCGAGTCTGTAGGAGAGATAGATACAGAGTTACANTTTTCTTAAATCAGACCGAGTCTGTAGGAGAGATAGATACAGAGTTACAGACGAAGTTTTGTTTGCTGTTACAATTTTACACTAAAATTTTGCAACTTTTTGTTTAGCCTTCTTTTTCTGTAACGCCTTNATCATCAACACTCCATTTTAATAAACACTTCGATATGTGAATTTTACAGAAACCTTTTTGTTAATTTTTCTTAAATCAGACCGAGTCTGTAGGAGAGATAGATAGAGAGTTACAGACGAAGTTTTGTTTGCTGTTACAATTTTACACTAAAATTTTGCAACTTTTTGTTTAGCCTTCTTTTTCTGTAACGCCTTCCTTTCTTTCTTCGTTTACCGTAACCTACTTTTGTTAAAATATCTGCTTTTTTAAGGGAAATTATTGATTTTTTTCCCATTATTCTACAGTAATAAATGCACAATATATTTGACTGGTCATCTTAATTGCTCTATTAATTGTGTAGATTTTTTTCTCACATTCTGAGTGATATAAACAAATTTCTATAATACAATGAAAATGTAAGTATATGAAACACAATTCCAAAAAAAATNTCCTTTCTTTCTTCGTTTACCGTAACCTACTTTTGTTAAAATATCTGCTTTTTTAAGGAAAATTATTGATTTTTTTCCCATTATTCTACAGTAATAAATGCACAATATATTTGACTGGTCAACTTAATTGCTGTATTAATTGTGTAGATTTTTTTCTCACATTCTGAGTGATATAAACAATTTTCTATAATACAATGAAAATGAAAGTATATGAAATACAATTCCAAAAAAAACAATGTAATAGTGGATATTTAACCATCTCCAGTTCGGTGGTGAAAGTCGGTTCTGAAGTTCCGGTTTGAGAAGCTTCTTGGCTTGTAACATTTGTGGTTTGATGACCCATGATGTAAATGAATGTCCTTCAAACGATGTTGGGCCGCATGTGGATCCATCAAGTGGGGAAAATGATGATTTTGATGCTGATAATGTTACAAAACCAACCTGCAATTTCACTTCTCAAAAAACTAATTACACAACCTAAGTCTAGTTGATCAATCCAAACTCAAGTTATTATGAATTTATGAAATCCCGAAACGAAATCAATTTGAAAATCGCAAGAACACAACAAACAAATACAAGAAGAAGACACAATTTTGTTCACCCAGTGTTCGTCTCTCTGGAGGAGAAGACTACTCACTAGAGCTGGAATTAGAACCCAGCAAATTCACTATCAATTTCTGCTCAAGAGCTCCAAGAACTCAAGAACAAGCTATACAAAGAAGATGAAGATCGTTGTGCCGTTAAACTCAATTGTAACAGTACATGATTCTGATCTTTATAAAATCAGACCAAAATCAAGATACCCAATCGGTTAACCATACCAGAAAGAAATAAAACAAATAGAAAGTAAACTAGCTGGTTAACAACTTAATGACTTAAATCAAACCAACTTCTAATTCTCTTCCTTAAACCTTTTGATTGATACCATTAACACTAACAATCTCCACCTTGGTAATCAACAGAAACCTTTCCTTTATCTTGAACATAAGCATCATCTTCTTCTCCAACCAAGAACTTCTCTTGATCAAACTGATAGTGAATCTGCACATGGTGTTCTTACACATCCAGCACACGCCAACATGGCGTTCAGGCTTTAACTAAGCCAAGCAAACTCAATGCTTCTTTGAATTTGCTCACAAGAACTACTTTAGTTAGTATATCAGCCGGATTCCTACTTGTGTGAATCTTTGCCACTTCAACTCCACCTTCAGCAATGACTTGCCTGATGAAATGATACTTCAAAGCTATGTGCTTTGTGCACTCATGGAACACACTGTTCTTTGATAGGCTGATTGCACTTTCTGAATCACACCACACACATGATGTCTCCTCTTTCTTGAAACCAAAATCCTCAAGTAGACCCTGTAACCATATAGACTCCTTTACAGCTTCGTTTAAGGCCATGTATTCAGCCTCTGTTGTAGATAATGTAACAACATGTTGAAGACAAGACCTCCAACTAACTACATGCCCACCCATTGTGAAAATGTAACCGGAAATAGATTTCCTTTTGTCCAAATCTCCTGCAAAGTCAGAGTCGCAATAACCATATATCCTTAAGCTCTTATTCTTCTTATACACAATGCTTAATCTATTGTCCCTTTGATATATCTTAATAGCCACTTAACTGCTTCCCAATGCATATCTCCTGGATTACTCATATACCGGCTTACCAACCCAATTGCATATGCTAAATCAGGCCTTGATCCTACCATTGAGTACATAATACTACCCACAGCTGATGCATAGGGCGTATTATCTGTATCTATGAGCTCTTCACTGTTCTTCACTGATGCTAACTTGAAATGAGCTCCTATAGGAGTATTTACTACCTTAGCATATGTCATCCTGAAATTCTGAATTACCTAGTTCAAGTACTTTGATTGAGACAAACACAATGTTCCTTTTACTCTGTCCCTAGTAATCTCCATGCCTAAAATCATTTTGGTTGCACCTAAGTCTTTCATTTCGAATTTCTGACTTAGCTGGTCTTTTAGATGTTTTATCTCTGACATATCCTTTGCTGCCAACAACATATCATCTACATACAAGAGTAAATAGAGATAGTTTCCCTTAGACACTTCTTTTGTGTAGACACATAAATCATGTTCACTCCTTTTGAGTCCTTGTACTGCCATGAATTGATCAAAATGTTTGTTCCACTGTCTTGGAGACTGCTTAATTCCATAAAGTGACTTCTTGAGCAAACATACCTTGTCCTCCTGGCCTTTAACTTCATAACCTTCAAGTTGCATCATGTAAAGATCTTCTTCTAACTCTCCATTCAAGAAAGATGTCTTCACATCCATTTGTTCTAATTCTAGATCAAAATTTGCTACTAGTGACAACAGCATTCGTATAGACACATGTTTTACAATAGGGGAGAATACTTCTTGATAGTCAATACCCTCTCTCTATGTAAAGCCACGTGCTACTAACCTGGCTTTGAACCTAGTTGGTTCAACACCCTCTATCCCTGGTTTAACTTTGAATAACTACTTGCAGCCTATTATCTTTCTATCCTTTGGTTTATTCACAAGTTCCCAAGTACGATTCTTTATCAGAGAATTCATCTCGTCATCAGTACCAGCTTTCCACTTAACCCAATCTTTGCTTCTTTTGGCTTCTGCATAGCTCATGGGCTCTTCAGTGTTCATATGTTCTGACATGAATAATGCAAAATCTTCATCAGTATACTCATTGTACCTGGTAGGTGGAACAATCTATCTCCTAGTTCTATCTTTGGCCAATTGGTAGTTGGTCAGGCTTTGATGACTCATATTAGTTTCTTCATGATGTGGCTCACTGTTCTCTGGTTCTTGAGGTATATCCTGCTGAGCTCCACCTAGATCATGATCCATAGTATCTTGTGATTCATCTGTGTTTGTGTTTCCAGCATACTCCACCTGAGTTCCTCTTGGGCCTGAATATGCATACTCATAACCAGATTTTTGTCCTGTTTTCAAGTCCTTATAGACCAATGATTCTTGGAACTTCACATTTCTTCTCACAATNCATCTAACAGCCATATCTTGTATCCTTTAACACCTACTGGGTAACCAATGAATATCCCTTTAACTGCCCTTGGATTCAACTTGCCTTGATCTGTATGAACATAGACAACTGACCCAAACCGTCTCAAATGCTATCCTGGCTGTTTATTTAGCCAAATCTGTTCTGGTATCTTGTTTTGAACTGGAGCTNTCTACCTAAATGGATGCGGAAAAAGGCTAAAACCGAGTGAAAATACAAGTATATCATTTATCAGGTACACTGCAGTAGCTGCTGCCTCTGCCCAAAAGATCTGCTTCAAGCCTGATTCATTCAACAAACATCTAACCTTTTCCATGATTGTACGGTTCATTCTTTCAGCCACCCCATTTTGTTGTGGAGTGTAAGTACATGTCCTATGTCTGGTAATTCCCTGTTTCCTACAATACTCATCAAAAGCATTATTACAAAATTCTAAACCATTATCAGTTCTCAAGAATTTCAATTTCTTATCATTTTGCTTTTCAACAAGACATTTCCAATCACATAATGCATTAAAAGTTTCATCCTTAGTCTTAAGGAAACAAACCCAAACTTTTCTGCTATGGTCATCAATAATACTCAAGAAATACTGCATACCAGACATAGAAGGTGTAACACTGGGGGAGCCCCAAATATCAGCATGAACGTATTCTAACACATGATTTTTATGATGTTTACCTACACCAAAACTTACTCTTTTGGATTTACTTACTGCACAGTGTTCACAAAACAACTTTTCACCAATATCTTTCTTTGTTAGTACTCCACCTTTCACGAGTGTTTCAAGGTTGTTGTAACTTGTGTGTGCCATCCTACTATGCCATAGTGACACTGAATTTTCTTTTTATTCTGCAACACACACCTCTCCCGTAATGGTTTCACCATCTAGTATGTATAGGCCCTAGATTTTTGTTCCTCTGAAAGCCTCCTTGCCATTCTTGTGAAACTTGATCTTACCATTTCCACCCGAGTGTTCATAGCCAAGATCATCAAGTACACCTGTGGAAATAAGATTTCTTCTAAGGTTAGGAACATATCTGACATTATGCATTACGTTCACTGATCCTCCATGAGTGTTCAATCTTATTGATCATATTCCCAGAGTCTCCACTGAATGAAAGTCCCCCAGCAGGATGTTGACAAGATCTTTATCTGCAAAATCATATAACCAGTCACGCCTAGAAGTCATATGGTATGAACATCCTGAGTCAATGACCCAGTTATCTCTGTAGTCATTCTCAGCAACAGACAAAGCATCTGCTAATTCTAGTCTTTCTTTAGTAATAGCAGCTTCTCCATCACTTTCTGTTTCCATTTTGTTCTTTCTAGTGTAGCAATCCTTCTTCATGTGATCTTCTTTCTTACAGTACCAGCAGACCAGCTTGGATTTACCCTTGGACTTATTCCTTTTCTTGCCTTTAGAATCATTTGAATCTCTGGCATATTGTCTACCATATTCTGTTGTAACTAAGGCTATCCCAGGAGATTTTTCCAGCTTGATTTGTTCTGTAACCTCCCTCTCTCTGGATCTTGCAGCTGATACCACCTCCTCAAATGTCATTGAGGTCTTACCATACTTCAAGGTATGCTTCAGTTGATCAAAGCTTGCAGGTAATGAGCTAAGAAACAGGATGGCCTGAATCTCATCAGAGACACTAATGTTTAAACAGCTCATCTCTGCCACAATCTTGAGAAAATTATCCACATTCACATCCACTGACTTGTTTGCTTCTGACTTGAATGTATAAAACTACAATTGCACAAAGATCCTATTTGGCAGGGTCTTTGACATGTACAATCTTTCTAGAGTTGACCACATAGAAGCGACTGTCTCACAATGCTTAATCTTCCTCAATATTGTATCACCTACATTCAGAATGATCAGACTCTTGACACGTTCATTTTTTTCTACCTTTGCATCATCAACGATGAACTTCGTTGTTGATGGAGTTACTGCATCAGGTTCTACATCACCTTCTTCTTCATCAGTATCCTTTTCTTGATTACCTGGAACTTCTATTTCTTTTGTAAAGTCGTCACTAAGAATCACTTCCTTCAAACCTTGAATTCCCAAATGAGCCATCATTCGAATCTTCCAAAGTGAGAAATCACCAGTGCCGTCGAATCGTTCCATCTTCGTTCTTGTTACTGTGGTTGACGCCATTTGAATCTTTTAACCTCAAAGGCTCTGATACCAATTGTTACAAAACCAACCTGCAATTTCACTTCTCAAGAAACCAATTACACACAACCTAAGTCTAGTTGATCAATCCAAACTCAAGTTATTATGAATTTATGAAAACCCGAAACGAAATCAATTTGAAAATCGCAAGAACACAACAAACAAATACAAGAAGAAGAAGACACAATTTTGTTCACCCAGTGTTCGTCTCTCTAGAGGAGAAGACTACTCACTGGAGCTGGAAACAGAACCCAGCAAATCCACTATCAATTTCTGCTCAAGAGCTCCAAGAACTCAAGAACAAACTATACAAAGAAGATGAAGATCGTTGTGCCGTTAAACTCAATTGTAACAATACATGATTCTGATCTTTATAAAATCAGACCAAAATCAAGATACTCAATCGGTTAAACATACCAGAAAGAAATAAAACAAATAGAAAGTAAACCAGTTGGTTAACAACTTAATGACTTAAATCAAACCAGCTTATAATTCTCTTCCTTAAACCTTTTGATTGATACCACTAAAACTAACAGATAATGATGATGTAATTAATGCATAACCTTTCATTCGTCTGCTTCCTTTTGCGGATGCACCACCAAAAGAACCCTCTTAACCACCAAATTCTGGTAATGGTAACAAAAAAACACGAGACTAGGACCACTAACAATTTTCATGTGTTGTTGTGTTTTGATTCCAGGCATGTTTACGTTAATGAGGACAATTTTGAGAGTGTGATCAAACGTCACAAGATTCATTCCGAGTCTTTGAAAGTTCGAAGATGGTTTCAAGTGATGGCAGATGAGGCTGGCTCATCAAGTGATGGTGGTGCGGCTTTTGTGCACAAAGGTGAGGGTTCGGTGGGCCATAAGCCACCGGGTGAGCAATGAATACAACTTTTTGGAATTGTCGAGATTTGAAGGAGTTCCTGGTGGTTTGACGTCTAAAAGAGATTATTGCCAAATACTCCCTAGACTTACTTTTTCTAGTTGAGACCAAGAGTTCGGATGATCGTATTCGGGATGTGGCTTCTCAATTAGGCTTTGATTATGTTCGTTGTATTTCTCCTTGTGGTATTGGTGGAGGGTCTAGCCCTCTTATGAAAAAAGACAATAGATGTGTCTTTTACATATGTGGATGATATACTCTTTGATGTAACTATTAATAATTATGGCTTGTTTTCTACTTGTCTTGCATTTACAGTAATCCGATTCAAAATTTGCGTCATCACTTATGGGAAAAACTTGAAAGAATCGCAGTTAATCAAACAGACTATTGGTTATTGTTTGGTGATTTTCATGAAATCATGAGTAATGCTGAGAAGAAGGGTGGTTGTACTCGCGACCTTTTCTGCATTTCGTAATATGGTCAAAACGTGTCAAATTCATAATTTGCCTCATACGGGTAATTTCTTGTCATGGTCTGGTACCCGGAATCGCCATACGGTTCAAAGCAGGCTGGATAGGGAGATGGCAAATGATCAATGGTGTGTGTTATTCTCGGCTTCAAATAGTGGATATCTTGAGAAGACTAGTTCAGATCACTGACCAGTGATTGTTTCAATTCGGATTGAAGTTAAACGAGTTAAAAAGTTATTTCGGTTCGATCGTCGATGTATTACTTCATAAGGCTTTGAAGATGTTGTTCGTGAAGGTTTGCAAGGTGGTGTGGCTGGTTCCAATTTCTCTGATAAATTAATCTCCTTTAGGAAATCAATTACATATTGGAAGAGATGTAATTTTCGTAATGCCTCACTTCGTATACATGAGCTTTTTCTTTTGATTGATGAACCTATGGTTGCAGACAACTATGATACACATCGTATTCAAGGGTTGTATAAGGATCTTTATTGTGCTTATGCTGATGAAGAAAATTAATGGAAGTACATAAGTCGATTGCTGTGGTTTCGAGATGGTAATCGTAACACACATTTTTTCATGCTTGCACGAAGAATATAAGAGCCCGTAATAGCATGATATCCCTTAAATCTTCTTCTGGTGAATTACTTTACGGAAATCATCAAATGGGAGCTGAAGCTGCTTCTTATTTTCAGCAATTGTTTACAAGTGAATCTATAGGTAATTATGATCAAGTCTTCGGAGGATTTTAGTCACAGGTCTCTGAGGAGAATAATGCTTGCCTAATCAGTGATGTCACTGCAACTGAGATTTATGAAGCTTTATTTTCTATGGATGGAGGCAAAGCTCCTGGACCTGATGGATTCACCAGAATTTTTTTCCAGAATTATTGGCCACTTATAAAATCAGATTTGATTGCCATAGTTTCAACGGTTCTTTAAGAGGGTATCTTGATCCAAACATGTTTCATACTAACATTTGCTTGATTCCGAAGTTACATAATCCATCAAAATGGAAGACTATCGACCAATCAGCCTTTGCTTTGTCTTCTATAAGGTCATTGCCAAGATTCTTGTCGCTCGATATCATCTCTTGTTACGCCGGAATAGGCTGCCTTTATTCCAGGGCGTTTCATTACTAATAATCTTGTTATTGCACACGATATTTTTCACTCTTTAAAGGTGAATAATAGGCTTGCTTCCACATTCATGGTTGTAAAGGGGGATATTAGCAAGACATATGACCGCGTTGAATGAGATCTTTTAGAGGAAGTCCTTGAGCGTCAAGGTTTTCACCCTCAATGGATCCATTGGATAATGTTATGCGTTTGACAAGTGTCTTATTCTGTTCTTATTAATGGAAGACCGTATAACCATATTGTTCCACAGAGGGGTCTTTGACAGGAAGATCCTTTGTCATCGTATTTATACATTCTATGTGCCAATGTTCTCAGTTTTATGCTTCATCGTGCATCGACAAAAGGCCTAATTCAAGGCATCAAACTAGGACGACAGGACCAACAATTACTCATCTCTTATTCGCAGATGATTCATTATTTTTTTGCCGGGAAAATCGGGCTAATGCTTATCAGTTGTGCAAGATATTTTAATAGTATCGGTCTCGGTTCAGCGAATTAATCTATTCAAATCCAGTATTTCATTTGGATCAAAGGTTTTTCATTTCCATTGTGAAGCTATCACTCATTTGCCGCAAATTATTAAGCATGGTGTGGGTGATAAATATTTGGGTTTGCCAGAGCGAATCCACAAAAATAATGTTCGTACGTTGACGTCCATTATGCCATTGGTAAGCTCCGGGAGGATCCATGGTTGAATGCAATTTTGATATCTCTATTAAAGATGATTCTACACTTACTCCATTTTGGTATGTGGTTGGCTTATTCGTAATCAATGTGGACAATTACTCCATTTTGGTATGTGGACAGAGGACAAACTTCCAAATGATATTGCTTAATGTGGACTATACAAATGGTTTAGAGATTAGGTTATCGCGAAGTCATTTTTGAAAGTGACAATTCTGGTGTTTTTATTGTCTCCATGGAAGGATAGTAAATCGCTATTTACAGTCCTATTCTGATATCATTCTTGGTTAGCAAGACAACTTTTCTTCCTTTCAACTGCGGTTTTAGGGTCGGGACTCCAATCAATGTGATGATGCTATTGCTAAAGTTGCTTTTCATTCTTTATGTCCTATAACTAGCTTTGTTTGTCCAAATTTCTAGTACTAGAGATCTTGTTACTCTTTAGTTATGATAATATGACATTGTCGTTAAACAAAAAAATCAAAGATAATGTTTATTATGAAAAATAATGCAACGTTCATTTTTTAATCACTTTTCATTTTGTAACAATTAGATCAACAAAATCAGATACATAACCAATTTTTTCTCATAATATATTATTCATAACGGACCATTACAAATGCATATTTCACAATTTAATATATTTAAACAAATTTACCCATTTTGAAACACATTGTCAAAAAGTATGCTAATTTTTTAGAATTCTCCAATTCATATATTCAAATAAATAGCAAGTCACTGATCACCAATTTCAACAATTTATCAACAAAATAAAAAAGATACACAACAAATAAAAAAAGGAAAAAAAATACATTATAGAAACAAAGTTTTAAAATCAATCCTCCATGATTTGGAATTAAGTTTTTTCTCTCCCTCTTTTACCTCCTCTTGTTCTTGCTGCCCAAAAGAAGAGAAAAGTAAAACAAGATTCTAAAGAAGAATCCCCAAGCAACCGTAACCCACAAGCAATTCCATTTGCTAAGATCAGTAACACCTTGCTGTTGCAAAATGTCATACCCTGTAGTCAAGCAAGTAGAGCTAGTAAGTCTCATCCCAAGTGATTTACTCATAGTTGTCAAAAGCCTAACTTTCATCCCTTGAGGCACTCCAACTAAAGGTGTGTTGTCAAATATCTGAACTCCTCTAATGAAACACTTTGTTGGATCACCAAATTCGTTTAAGAGAACTGCTTCATAAGGATACTTGACTAAAGAGATGTAATGAAACCAAATCCAGTAACCAGGGATTCGATCTCGGTTAATGAAGAAACCACTGAAAAGCAAGAAGTAAGCTAAGATAGCTACAACAATGGTGTAGCCTAACATTACATGTGGAACAACTCCTGATAAGAAGGTGACGAACGAACTTCCTGCCCAAAATGCTGCTAAGATTATAAGGAAGTAGAAGAGAAAACCCATGAGACCTCCATCTAATCCTACTCCCCAGAATGTGATTGATGCGAAAGCAAGTGAAAGGATGATTAAGGAAGGGAGTGCAACTAGAGAGTGAGAGAGTACATAAGAGGATCTTCGGTATGCGTTGTAAGCTGTTTCTCTCATGAAAATGAAACGTTCTTGGAGAAAAACTGGTAGAGCATCTGCACAAGTGTAGAATGTTGTAGACATTGCAAATGCAAAGAAACCTAGACGTTCTTGAACTCCTTTTGGGGAGTTATCAAGCTTCCAAAACATTGTGGCTAAGATGAATCCTGTGACAAGAACAGCTCCTAGTCGTATTCCGAATAGTTCAGGCTTTCTGCGATAATTAGTCATAGACCGTTTGGCTAATACCGCAAGTTCGACCCAGAACGGGTTTGCGAATGTTGGAATGGTTGAAACAGGGTTTGAACCTGAGCTAGGAGCTGTACTAGTCGTTGCTCCAGAGACGAGTTTTCCTTTAGAAATGCTTGCGCTGATGGCTTCTTTTAAGGATAGGCCAGTTTGAGTTATTGGCTCTGCTTTCCTCTGTCTAAATTGTTTGTTGAATTCGACTAAACTTCTTGTTCCACCAGCTGATCCTTCCAGCTCTCTGATCAAATCTAAAGCGAACTCGGTGCGGTTCTCGTGTTCAGGAATTGGATGGCCAAACTCGGCGAAGAATTGCGGTAGCATCGCAGGCGATCCACTGAAGACGGTTTGGCCACGGGATAAGAAAAGAAGACGATCGAGCAATCGAAGAAGACGATAGCTAGGTTGATGAAGAGTCATGATTACCATGCTTCCGCTTTGTGCGATTCGTTTGAGAACCTTAATGACACTTAAGGCGCTTGTAGAGTCAAGACCAGAGGTTGGTTCGTCGAGAAAAAGCAGAATCGGGTCATGGATGATATCAATTCCAATGGATACACGCCGCCTCTCTCCTCCAGATATTCCACGGTGGCCTTCATCTCCGATCACCGTTTTTGCTGCGTTTCTTAGTCCTAATTGGTCAATCAAAGCTTGGACGCGGAGATTCTTCTTTGATTTGGAAAGGCTTCGTGGGAGACGAAACTCTGCGGCGAACATTAGGGTTTCTTCAACCGTAAGCATCGGGAAGAGGAGATCATCTTGCATTACATAAGCTGAGATCGCCTTCTGCATTTTCGAATTAAGAACTTCTCCGTTTAAAGTTACGTTTCCTTTTAAACTTCCTTTAGCGATTCGATTCGCTAATGCATCTATCAGTGTAGATTTTCCAGAGCCACTTGCTCCAAGCACAGCTAGTATCTCTCCATCTCGAGCCTCTCCGGAGATTCCGTTAAGCAGCGTCTTCGTCTTGGAAGAGAATATCCCCTCCGACGAAGACACACGCCTCCACGTAAACTTCCGTCGAACTTTCACGCTGTAAGTAAGATCGTTAAACGATAAAACAAACGGCACGGATCTGTCCGGTGAGGCGAGATCGACATCAACGTGATGCTGGCCAGAAACACGAACCGGCGGCTCAATTCTCGTATCGCCGACTCTCTGCAAGAGCTGTGCGAAGGTTGGAGAAGACGCGGTGGAGCCAACGCTAAGCTCCGACGAGAAGAACGGCGACGTCATATTATCGTCGGCTGCTACCACACGAGACATAATTTAAAGCGGGAAATTCAAAATTACAGTTAGGAGGAAGAAAAGAGAGAATCGTGTGAGTTTTGTTTTTTCAAACGATCTAATTTCTATTTCTATTTATAGAATATTTCTCAATGTGGTTGGGCCGTTTTAACATGCTTAATTTTTTAGGTTTAACTAATAAAAAAAGAAGAAAAAGATTCAAAGTCTCAATAGTGACGCTTATGTAGATGAACCTCCTAACCTAAACTCGAACTAGTAAAAGTGTAAAACACAATTTGCCACTTGTCCGATTCTGTTCCTATAAAATGTTTTCGTATAGCATTCAATTATATTTTTAGGCCACACTAGCCTAATTTAGGCCACCTTTTTTCCACCTACCTTTAAACTTCCAAAAAGGTGAAATTACAATGTGAAAATATGAATTAATCTCTTAAAGAAAATATCTTGTAAAAGTAAAACACTCATAACGATATTATTAAGAACTTTCATTCAAATTAACCATTATGTACAACATATCCAAAGGTTTTGCTATAGACAAAACTAACCACTATATAATACTTAAATAGTCAAGCTGAAAAACCTGATTCCATGACCTATAAGATTGCTGATGTGTTGAACTTGAAGGTTCTGAGACTGTTCCCAGGTCTTGTGCNCTGTTATTGTTGTCCCGTTCCCTCCACTACTAGTCCTTGCATTCCACACACAGCGTCCTGTACTAAGCATATGAAGTCAGATCTCTGCCAAAAACATCGAATTTTATGAATGTATGGAGAAAAAGACATGATAAACCTTCAAGGGGAATGTCACGTTTACTTATTATAGGAGGTTGATGCTCTGATATCCACAACTTTAACGATCTGCAGATGTTTGTAATCTCTAATACTATGCATCACTGATGTGAATAAATTTATGAAGTTACTACTCACGCAAGAAAAGGTGCCACCATGTACAACCTAAGACCAGTAACTCCATGAGTTATCACCTCATTGGTTGCTGGCTGAAGATGATTAAGCCTATGTCATGCAATTTCCTACAAGTAATTCACAACAAAATGAACATAAGAGACTCATCACACATACACAGACATGATCACACTCACAAGGTTGATTGTTATATACACACACTGATTTCCTTCTTTGTAAGTGGTGCAAAAGCTGTATCATCTGTCACCCCAGCAACTATGTAAAAACGTACTCGTTGCTCTTTGAATACAAACTCGATATATTCTTCTTTCTTGAGTCACTTTGAGATATCAATCTCAGTTTCCTCTAAGACATGTGTTTAGCATATAACAACAACTAAGAACAAAGACAAAACATTCAGCTTTTTCAACATTAACTGATAATCCAAGTTTATACATACAATTGCAGGACAATTACAGCACCTAGAAAGCTAATTGCACCAGGAGAAAACAATTACAGAGCTACAAATAAACCTTTCAAGCTTTGACCATTTCAATACCTATGAAATAGTAAAAAGAACTTGATAGCCTATTGAAAATGACCATTAGCAGCAACTACTCTCATTTGAAAACAGATCCTGTTTAATGGTAACCTTAGAACAATTTCCCTTAGCTCGATAAAGAGAATATATTCCTGGTACTTAATGAGCATGTGCTATGATACAAACTCCCACTTGTCCAGAGCCAAAGTTATAAGAGAGGTTTTCTCTGCTAGTCTTTGCTTTACATCATCTATACTTGAATAAAATCATGCATACAATATGTTGACACATCTTCAAATGTCACAGCCAATAAAGTAGAACCAATGCACCCACTCGCGAGGTTAATCTAAGANGATAAAGAGAATATATTCCTGGTACTTAATGAGCATGTGCTATGATACAAACTCCCACTTGTCCAGAGCCAAACTTATAAGAGAGGTTTTCTCTGCTAGTCTTTGCTTTACATCATCTATACTTGAATAAAATCATGCATACAATATGTTGACACATATTCAAATGTCACAGCCAATAAAGTAGAACCAATGCACCCACTCGCGAGGTTAATCTAAGACACCTAACTCATAGATACAGCAACTACAGATAGATTTAATCTTATCCAATATGGCTCTTATTCTAATAAATAGCATTCTTTTCAATATCACAGAATTAACGAGTGCCTGTTGTTGGAGCTATCGAGATTGCTACAAAACAACAACAAAATGAACCATGCAGGAGACAGGTAAAAAATAGAATCGTTACTAACCTCACGTATAGCAAAAGCATGGTCTTCTTCATCCTTACTCTTCTTTCCTCAAGGAAAGCTCCAGCTTGATCCTTTCCATCCCTTCACCAACAAGCACTGAAAATTCCAACAAAATTAAAGAGGAAAAGTGTAAGCATGAAGCAACAAGTAAACTTAAATTCCAATAGAGATAACATCTGGAAAAAAATATAGATATCACCAAAGGGGGTCTAACCCGTTCATATGTCTCGACACTTGTAAGAAGTGAAGTCCTTAAATACGTCATTAATGTGAGCAACGTATGACCTCAACACATCACAGCTGTAAAATACTAGCAAACATCAAGGGAAACAATCTACAGAAAACAAGGTAAAGGTTTCTACACTGAAGGCAAGACACAAAGCATCTTATTTGAAAAACAGCTCATGAGATCATACTTCATAGTCCTCCCATTTCTGAGACAGTGTAGTATCATTAAATCTAAGAAAATTAAGAGAAAGAAGGGAAAGTGGATCAGAAACTCAATGGAACTTATACAAAGCGAAGTAAACTCTTTCAAGGTCAGTGACTTAAGCGTTGGATCATTGTCTATAGCATTATCTTCATAGTACCAATAAGCATACTCCACACAAACAAAATTCTCTCGAGTGACTGTAGATTTTCTTCAGGAACACTCAAAACAAATCGACTGGAACAACAAAAAAGCCATCCCTAAACCCATCACCAACCAATAGTCACCGAAATCAAATCGAGCTCATCGCTTTACTTCTATCGAGATGGAAAAAGAACACTGAATTTAATAATAATACCTGCAAAGATCATCAAGAAGTTTCTTCAAGGGGAGGCAGTTTCCTATGTTCTTCGGTGAACTTGATGATCGGTGGAGTCCCGAGATATTTTCTTCTTCTCTTTATTAACTATCTAGTGATTCTTCTCTCTCGTTTGCTTTCTTTATGACCCTAGTAATGGATCTCGCTTTCAATATAACTGTCGCTCTAAGCTTTCTTTTCCGCCGGTAGAAGCCATCGCCGGTGAATTCTGATCGCTCCGGAGAATAGCGGAATCTGAGGGTGTTCTAAAGTAGGCCCTTATTGGGCTCTACTTATCTGTTTTGGGCCTTACGGCTCATGGAGTTTACCTGTTTTTGATGGATATAACATTTTTTTAAGTTTTTGGATTTTTTTTAAAGTTTTGTTGGATTTTCAAACCATAATCCAATATTTTAATGATACTTTTGGTGATTTATTTGTAAGATTGTTTGATATAATTCTGAAGTAATAAGATTTTAGATTCGGTCATATTTCATTATATTAGGTGTACATATTTAAGGATTTCATCATGTTTGTGGATGCTTTAAATCCACAATATAAAATTATCAATTTAATTTAATGAGAAATTCGACGATTCTAATTTAATAAGGAAAATATACACAACACAAATTGATATGTATTAATTTATTATAGATCATATATACATGATTTTGTTAATATGATTAGAAAATTGGCCAAAATATCCTTTTTTCTCTTCTTTCTTGCTTTATGACACTCTCACTCAATTAGGGTTGTTCCGATCTTCTCTGTTAGTTTCCCCTATTATCTTGGCGAATCCCTTCAAACTCGGAACCGCCTGGACTCGGCCATTACTCGCTCGGTCTGCGCTTATATCCTCCTCGGTCTGGTATGCTCTGGGTATTCAATTGCCCTTCAATTATATTTAGATAGGTAGCTCCCTCAATTAATTCACTTTCGCTTAATACATGTTGGGCCGACTTGGGAGATAATATCAGCTAGAGGAATTTCATGCTGAGGGGGTTCTGACACCAACAGATTAGTCCCCAGGTCTTCCTACGAGCTTAGCAAGTTGGGTACCTCCAATGGATCAGGTAGTCAGTTCTCAGTAAGATTTTGTCTCGTACATTTTTGTGCATGTCGTTTTCCAAAAAGGGAAATCACAACTTAACCTCGACATTCCTTCTTTGAGAATCGGATCTTTGGGTGGAGCGTTGGATTGCTTTAGTCCTTCTAGTTGTTATGATTTTAGTTAATCTTCCCATAAGGTTGTTTTAAACAATCTTCAAAGGGGAGAATTTTAATTTCAAAACAAAATAAACGGTGGAAATCCCAACAGTCCCCAAAATCTTTTGATCCTGTTCAGATTTATCCTATCTTATTTTTAGATTCGAAATTTGAAAATATAGGTGGGGATGGTTATTATTACTCCTATAAAAGTAACTTCCCACTCCCGAAGCAATTACTTTTGCTTCTCTCCTCTTCAAGTGACGGAAATGCTGCTTTCCACTTCACTCTCAACCGTCACGTCTTTCTCTCTCCACGTCGTGATAAGGTAGGATTCCTCTTGAGCCTTGTCTTTTCAATTTCTATTAGGGTTTCTAATTTATTTGTCAAATTTCTATTCCCACCATTCAAACTTCTCTCGACCCTCTCGGGCTTTCTTCATCACTTTCTCTTTTTCCTCTAACTTCTCCTCCGTCTCGGCTTAATTATCATGTCGAAACAACTCGCACTTCGTTTCCGGAGCAGGAGTTCTTCTTTGCATATTGCGGTTAATACTAGCGTCGACACTCCCATGGCCTCTGGTATGAGGTCCAGGGCGGTCGCGGCCCCTAGGATCATGAATTTCACTGACTCTCTCTCAACTACCTCATTCGTGGCGCTGATCTGGGAGCAGCTTGGCTTCCCTTTTGATATTAGGTTCCTCATACCAGAACCTGGTCAATTTCCCAACAATCCCCCGTCTGGGTTGTTACCGTCTTCGAAATTTTTTTCAAAACATGTGGATTCCATTTTCCAGTCCCTGAATTGCTGGTCTGGTATGCGCGCCGTCGGGGAATGGCCTTATGCCAACTAATGCCTAAAGGTATTTAGCATGCGATCTTCTTGATGATTCAAACGAGGGAAAACGGGTTTGAGCTGAGTTGTGACATGCTCGAGGAGGCTGCATACATCAAAAGAGGACCAAAATGTGGCATGTGGTATCTCGCGAATAAACCCAATTAGGGGCTTACAACTGGGAAAACCCCAAAGGATGAGACCGACTCGGATCGATTTTACTTTTTCCTGGAAATCAATCACATGTCTTTCGGTACGAAGGGTCTTAGTGGTCTGTAGACGAAATTTATGTGGACCGCTCTAAATCTTTGAACCATTTTTATTTTCTTTTCACTCTCCTTCCTTATTCGAGTCGATATCGTTTTGTTGCTCTTATTTATGTTTTATTTTACTACGCTAATGATTTATTGATACAACTAATTTTGCTTTTGATTTTTTGTACTGGTTTCGCATCTGGTCCGAGTTGAGAATCATTCTCATGCGTATTTGAAGAATTGGAATCTCTTAGTAAACAATCGGCTGAACAATCAGAGCACCTTTGACGGGGAGAGAGTTTCTTGCAACTGGCTTTCATCATAGCGGAAGAGCGTTCTGTGGTCTCTCTTCCAAAGATTATGTCAAATTAGATGTCATTCGTGGGGCAATACTTAGTATGGTTGATCTTCATTTCAATCAGATCATATTTGCATGTGAAGCTTAAGACTACTTTAGGGAAATTTTAAAACATGCTGCTTGGCCAGCCTTTTAGTTTCAGGCGTAAAAGGTATTATTCTCTCTATGCCCTTTTAGTTGTTGGTGTATATTTATAGAGGATCCTCTTACTAATCAAGGAGCTGCTTTTATTGCGGAAAGTGTGACGTCTCAGAAACGACGACAATCGTACGTTGCAGCTGGACCTCCCCAATAGCTGAGATCCCTTTTCCTCTTGAAAAGCATGTCTTCTTCTTCATAAGGCTACCCTCGGTTTCCAGACCCCTATTTTTATCTTTGTTTTGTTGGCATGATATTTTTAGTTGCTCGTCTTTGGCCAGTATTGATGTTGCGTTTTTCATGTTGGGCTTTGTGTGGGACCCATGTGTGGTTAAACACAAATAACTCACATTGAAAAACTAGCCAAGGGGTGGTACTCAATAGGAAAGTCGTGTGGGCCTTTGTGGCCCAAAGTGGACAGTATCGTACTAAGGGTTATTGGACTCGATAGTAGTGGCCTAGAGAATGGGGCGTTATAAGTTGGTATCAGAGCGTGGTCGATTCTAAGATGGAATCAGGTGGGCCGGCTAGTATGCAACGACGACGTTGCATTCTCTATTGGGGGTGATTTGTGGGACCCATGTGTGATCAAACACAAATATCTCACATTGGAAAACTAACCAAGGGTTGACTAATATATAAAGAGTATAATATCCCAAAATAATATGAGGCCTTTTGGGATGGTACCCAATATGAAAGGCTTGCGGGTCTTTGTGATCCAAAGTGGACAATATCATACTAAAAGTTATTAGACTCGCTAGTAGCTGACAAATTACGTTCAAAGAGATAATCAAAGATGCCGTTTATTGAATCATAAGTTTAACCTTATATATAAAGTTCTATCAAAAGCCCTAAGA